>QBTX01002150.1:0-13079 GCA_003063285.2 Arachis monticola
TTATGCATCAAATTACTTACTTCTGTAAACCCTAGTAGCTAGTTTAGTATAAATAGAACATTTTACTATTGTATTAGACATCTTTGGTCTCAGTTTTATTTTTATTATTCATCTAAGGAGACTATTGATCAGTTTTGGGGGCTGGCATTCGGCCATGCCTGGATAGATCAGCTCAGCCCAAACATACACCAAGTGGGCCCGGAAGTGGATTTATGCATTAATTATTACTCCTGATAACCCTAGTAGCTAGTTTAGTATAAATAGAACTTTTTACTAGTTTATTAGAATTCTCTGGATTGTATTTTTGATCTGGTGATCACGTTTTGGGGGCTGGCCATTCGGCCATGGCTGGACCTTTCACTTATGTATTTTCAACGGTGGAGTTTCTACACACCATAGAATAAGGTGTGGAGCTCTGTTGTCCTCAAGTTTTAATGCAATTACTACTATCTTTATTCAATTCGATTTATTCCTGTTCTAAGATATTCGTTGCACTTCAATTTGAGGAATGTGATGATCCTGTGACACTCATCATCATTCTCAACTATGAACGCGTTTGACTGACAACACTTCCATTCTACTTAAACGCGCGCATATCTCTTGGATTCCTTGATCAGAATCTTCGTGGTATAAGCTAGAATTGATGGCGGCATTCATGGGAATCCGGAAAGTCTAACCTTGTCTGTGGTATCCGAGTAGGATTCCGGGATGGGTGACTGTGACGAGCTTCAAACTCCTGAAGGCTAGGCGTTAGTGACAGACGCAAAAGAATCATTAGATTCTATCCAACCTGATTGAGAATCGACAGATGATTAGCCGTGCTGTGACAGAGCATTTTGACCATTTTCACTGAGAGGATGGGATGTAGCCATTGACAACGTGTGATGCCCTACATACAGCTTGCCATAGAAAGGAGTGATGAAAAACCAGAAGGAGAGAAGTAGAAAGTAGAGATTCAGAAGGAACACAGCACCTCCATACACCTATCTGAAATTCCCACCATTGGATTACATGAGTAAATTTATCTTTATTTTATATTTATTTTATTATCATTATTTAAACCAATAATCTCTTAATCCATTTAAATTCCGCCTGACTGGGATTTACAAGATGACCATAGCTTGCTTCATACCAACAAATATCCGTGGGATCGACCAGGGATTCACCATCTTTTTGCTTGAAGGTCTGAACATCCACTCTAAGCTTGCTCAGCTTTTGAGGAGGAAAGAATTTATCCAAGAAGGCCGTGACCAACTTATCCCAGGAGTCCAGGCTATCTTTAGGTTGTGAGTCCAACCATGTTCTAGCTCTGTCTCTTATAGCAAAAGGGAAAAGCATGAGCCTGTAGACTTCAGGATCTACTCCATTCGTCTTAACAGTCTCACAAATCTGCAATAACTCAGTTAAAAACTGGTAAGGATCTTCAGATGGAAGTCCATGAAACTTGCAGTTCTGCTGCATTAGAGCAACTAATTGAGGTTTCAGCTCAAAATTGTTTGCTTCAATGGCAGGAATTGAGATGCTTCTTCAATCAAACTTGGACGTGGGTTTAGTAAAATTACCAAGCATCCTCCTTGCATTATTGTTGTTGGGTTAGGCTGCCATCTCCTTCTCTTGTTCGAAAATTTCAGAAGGGTTGCCTCTGGATTGTTGTAATTTAGCTTCTCTTAGTTTCCACTTCAGAGTCCTTTCAGGTTCAGGATCAGCTTCAACAAGAGTGCCTTTTTCCTTGTTCCTGCTCATATGAAAGAGAAGAGAACAAAAAAGAAGAGGAATCCTCTATGTCACAATAAAGAAGATCCTTATTAATAGTAGAAGAAGAAAGGGGATAAGGATTAAGAAGAAGAAATAATCCAAACACAAGGGTAAGGATAGAGGTAGTGATTGGAGATGAAGAGAGGTGAAGAGAAGTGTTAGTAAATAAATAAATAAATAGAAAAAGATGAGAGAGAGAGAATTCAAAATTAATTTTGAAAAGGAGTTAATGATTTTCGAAAATTAAAGGTGAGATAGAATTAAAATTAAAATTCAAAACAATTAGTTAATTTAAAAAGAATTTTGAAGAAGGGATGAGATATTTTCGAAAATTAGAGAGGGAAAAGTAGTTAGGGGGTTTTGAAAAAGATAAGAAACAAACAAAATGTTAATTAGTTAGTTGAAAAAAGATTTGAAAATCAAATTTGAAAAGATAAGAAGATAAGAAGTTAGAAAAGATATTTTAAAATCAAATTTTTTAAAAAGATAAAATTTTGAAAAAGATATGATATAAAAGATAAGATAAGATAGATTTAATTTTTAAAATTAAGATTAATTACTTAACTAACAAGAAACTAAAAGATAAGATTCTAGAATTTAAAGATTGAACCTTTCTTAACAAGAAAGTAACTTAACTTCAATTTTTTGAATCAATCACATTAATTGTTGCATAATTTGTTTCGAAAATAAAGATAAAATTAGAAAAAAGATTTTTGGAAAAATATTTTTTTAAATTTTAAATCCATAGGATAAAATAAAAAGATTGATTTTTGAAAAAAGTTTTGAAAAAGATAATAAAAAAGAAAATTACCAAATCTGAGCAACAAGATGAACCGTCCGTTGTCGCGATACTCGAACAATCCCCGGCAACGGCGCCAAAAGACTTGGAAGCGAAATTGTGATCATCAAAATGGCTCAAAGACTTGGTGCTCTCAAACGAGAATCACACTTTGTCACAACTCCCGCACCAACGTAACCAGCAAGTGTACTGGTCGTCCAAGTAATACCTTACGTGGTAAGGGTAGATCCCACAGAGATTGCGTTGGACATGAAGCAAGCATGGTCTTCTTGTATCTCCCGCAGTCAGGAGGATTTAACTAATTTAAGAGTTTATTGGTTTTTCGAATAATAATAATATATTAAATATAAAATAAAGATAAGTTTACTCATGTAATCTGAATGGTGGGAATTTCAGATAGGTGTATGGAGATGATTGCTCCTTCTGAATCTCTGCTTTCTACTGTCTTTATCCGATCTTTGTCACTCCTTTCTATGGCAGCTGTATGTAGGGCATACGTTGTCAATGGCTAATCCCATCCTCCTCAGTGAAAATGGTCCAAATGCTCTGTCACATGGCGCGGCTATCGATCTGTCGGTTCTCGGATCATGTTGGGATAGAATCCCTGATTCTTTTGAGTTGTCATCACGCCCAGCAATGACGAGTTTGAAGCTCGACACAGTCATTCAATTCCGGAATAACTACTCAGAAATACCACAGACAAGGTTAGACTTTCCGGATTGCCCCTAAGAGTGACATAGCGTCGCCTAAATCAATTCCTAGCTTATACGGACACGAGCAAGATTTGATTTAAGTCGAAATCCAAGAGAATATTGTGCCCTCTGTAATGGTGTAGGACCGGAAGTGGTTTGTCAGATCCAACGTTCATAGGTAGTGACGTGAGTGAATGATGATGTGATTCACGAATCATTCACAATTTTTTAGCTTTGGAGGATGGGGGTTTTTTTTGAAGAGTTGCAACGAATATCTTAGTAATAGAAGAATAAAGTTGATTGATAATACGAAAATAGTAAGATAACGATTGCATTGAACACTTGAGGGACAAGGGGCTAAGAGCTCCTATAGCACCGCTTAATCTAATGTGTGTGTAGAACCACCCAGCCGTTGACGCAATACATAAGGGATGAAGATTCAGGCATGGCCGGAATGGCCAGCCCCACATGGAACGACGAATGGGTCAAATAGAACTAGAAATCCAGAGACTTGTACAATACCAAGATATGCGTAATAAACTAGTAAAAGTTCCTTTTATACGTAATACTAGGCGAATACTATGTGGTTTGACAGAAGGTAGAATTGACTGGCATAAATCTACTTCCGGGGCCCACTTGGTGTGATGCGTTGGGCTGAGCTGTGGATCTATCCATGAGGCTGACCGGGCTTCTCTTGGAAGTTGAAACTCGCCAAGTTGTAACGTGTATTGGGGCGTTCAACTCTCGTTCGTTTGGAGCGTGTTTCTGGCGTTATGACTCTAAGAGTGCAGGCGATGGAACTAGCCGTTGAGGCGCAAGTTTAACGCATAAATTATGGAATAAAGTATGGGCTATTATATAATTGCGTGTGGAAGCTCTGGGTGTCCTAGCTTTCCAACTGCTTGTAAGAGCACACCATTTGGAGTTTTGTAGCTCCAGAAAATTCTAATTCCGAGTGCAGGTAGGTAGATCCCAATAGCATCACGAGCAGTCTTTTTCAGCTCTCATATCAGAGTTTTGCATCTGGTCCCCTTCAATTCAGGCAGAAAATACCTAGAAATATAAGAAAACAGACAAACTCATAGTTAAGAGTCCAGAATTGGTGATATGGACATGAATAAACTGAAGGAAGCATAGCCCTAAAAAGTAACTAGATTAGCTATAAAACTAACTTAAAAAAACTGCACAAAAGCGTATAGATTTTATCCGCTCATAGCTAAAGTCCAGAAATATGATTTTTTGCTAAACTCCGATAAAAGTCTACTAAAAACTACTAAAACAGTACCTAAAACTACATGAAATTACAACCCCAAAAAGCGTATAAAATACTCGATGCCATCACAGGACACCAAAACTTAAACTGTTCCTGTGTCCTCAAGGCAACTAATAAATAAAATTTCGATAGATAAAAAGTAAATTAAGAAACACATAAGTATCTCAGAGTTTCAAGTGAAGCTCAGATTCTATAGATGAGGCAGGCGGTCATGTCACGGTTTACGGGCTATGACTTTGCCTTTAGAACATTTTTGGCATCTCACTTTAATCGTTTGAATTTTAGAAATGAATTGGCATCCATAGGAAGCCAGAATTCAGATAGTATTTTGATTCTCCTAGTTTAGTATGTTGATTTCTTGAACACACTATTTATTAGCTTGGGCCATGGTCCTAAGCGACTTGTTTCAGTTTGTACTACTAAGAGATAGGGACCACGGAGTACGACATAAATGCCACAGACGCATAATTATTGTGACTGTAAACTTTGCTAAAGTCCCCAATTTAGAGGTATCTAGAGTTTTTAGCCACACTCTTTCTGCTGAGATCATGACTTTAACCACTCCGGTCCTCAAGCTTTTCACTTGGACTGACGATGCCACAGCACATGGTTTAGGGGATCAGCTGATTTAGCCGCTTAGGACCTGGATTCATGTTCCTTAGCCTCCTATCCCATTGATGCTCAAAGCCTTGGATCCTTTTTTTTTTACCCTGCCTTTTGGTTAAGGGCTATTGTGCTTTCTCCTTTTTTTCTTCCAATGTTCCTTTTTTTTTTTTTTTTTTGTTTTTTTGTTGCGACTGCTTTTTCTTGCTATCAAGAGATCAATTTCCATGATTCTTATATCAATCTAACAATTTTTTTTTCTTCCTTTGTTCATCATTCTTCAGGAGCAACAATTTTACATTCAATTAAAATCCATAAGCTAAGAAAAAAAGAGCATTTCGAAGATAGATTGTTTCAGAACACAGAAAGTATTGCCACCCAATATATATGTCAATTAGAATTTTCCTTATTGAATACTCGAAAAATATAAATTGGCCTCTTTAAATTCTAAAATATAAAAAAAACTATTTTATTGCATCGTTTGGAATGATGAGACAAAATAAAATTATAACACTTGAATTTCGAAAATAAATCAAAATAGTATAACTATTACCTGATTTTTTTTTTTTTTTTTCTCTTTTATTCGAAGGTTTCATATAGAATCAACAACTATCACAGAGTTAAAGCTAAATAATTAGAAACTCACAACTTTATTTTGGGAAGGTGGATGTTTCTAGTCGTGGTTGCTTGGCTTCCTTCAGAGATAAATTTTTTGACCGCTAATGCAGTTCTTTAAGTCACAGCCTTGGCTCGTTCTTATTCCTTAAGTTATTGCACAAGGCAAGCTAAATTTTGATATTTATTAGGTTGTTCTTTTATTCTGGTCGATAGGTTCTTGCAGCTTGGTAACGATCTTCAAGATGCTCCCAGTATTAAATTGAGGGGATTTCGGAGAAATTCATGTGACGCTTCTTTGTGGGTGTCATCTGCAGCTTTGTTGTTTTTACTATTTCATCTGATATTTTGGGTGCTATGGTGCTCACTGAGATATAATTCTTTATATCCCATCTTACTACCAGCATCTTTTAAGAGCATGAGAGATTAGGTCTTGGATGCCAAAATTAGGTCATCTTTGAATTGTCTTCGTTTGCATATTATAATAAAGTTCCACGGAAATTAACTGATAACTGTCTACTTCTTTTCCAACAATAATGCAGTGAATCATCAACTGCTCTTTTAAACCGGACTTGCAGAACGGTTGACTAGTTGTGGCAAAGATATAGACACCAATGAAGCTACCAGCCAGCACTCTGACTACTAGGTTGAGGATTTCTCTACTTGAGTTGATTTGGACAACCATGGTGCTGGTGGTCCCCTGGCTCAGGGATGCATATATCCTCTCAGAACTTGTCCGCGCCTTGGTATGTTTCATCATGTCTCCTATTAAAGGAGCCTTGGGTCATCTTTACAGCTGGAGGCAGCTTAAAGAATCTCCCTGATTTTGTCAGGGATGGCATGTGACATAATCTTCCTCCTGACCAATGTCCAATAGTCATTAGAGGGCAGTTCCAAATATTCTCTGGCCTGTCTTTTTGCCACAGATTAGCGTAGAGACTCCTGAACCATATTCCTTCCCACTTTGTTTCAGGATTAGCTAGGATTTACCAGTTCCTGTTTCGAATTGCTCTTGGATCTCCGGATATTCATCATTCTTTCAGATAGACAATATTGACTTTCGGTGATACATCTAGATCTTAAGAACACATTATTTTGTAGGTCAATGTTCCTGATGATTCTTTGGTTGTTGAACTTCCTTGATTCCAACAGTGTTTTGGAAATAACTCTCTTTTCTTCGCCTCTTGGAGTGGGTTGTTCTTTGCCCTAGGAGGCGCCATGATCTTAGTGGGCTAATGGTTTTAGTCTGATCACGCGATAAACACACAGACCTTGAAGGTTTGGCTGTGTCCCTCGAGCAAAGAGAAAGAAAGGAGAGGGACAGAAAGGAGAGCTATGTCGAGATTGTGGATGAGAGGGCAGGGAGGCCGAATGTGGATATTTAAAGGGAGGGGGTGGGTTTTTCAAAAATATTGAAGAAAGAAAAGATAAAAGAAAGAATAAAAAAATAAATAATTAAAAAAAAAAAAAAAAGATATATTTAAAAATTAAAAATTGTGAATGATATTCTGAAAAAGAGTAATACTTGAAGATTTTTATGTTTGAAAAAGAATTTTAAAAGATAATTGAGTTTTGAAAAATTTGAAAAAAAAGTTGGATTGGATTGGAAAAAGATTTGTGTTTATGGATTAAGATACATTTGATATTTTTGAAAAAGGATTTTTAGAAATTAGGATTAAAATTTTTGGAATGAAAGGATGAGAATTTGTAACATGTTTATGCAAGAAATCATGAATTGGAACAAAAAAATTAAAAAAAATTGAAGTAAAAACGAATTTACCTCCTCCCCACCATCCTGGCATTAAATGCCCAAACGCTGCATGTTTTGGGCGTTTAACACCCATGTGCAGCTTCTCCTGGGCGTTCAACGCCTAGCTGTTGCTTCTTTCTGGCGTTGAACGCCAGGAACTCCTTTGTCACTGGGCATTTTTCTGAACGCCCAGGACGCTGTAAATCTGGCGTTGAACGCCCAGATGGCTATCCTTACTGGCATTGAACGCCCAGTAGGTGCTTCTTTTGGGCGTTCAACGCCCAAAACAGCTTTTACTGGCTTTTTCGCACCAGTGAGCTTCCTTTTTGCTGTTTTATCCTCTGGATCCTTCTGTAACTTTGTGAACTTAAGCAATTGCTATTTTACCTCGAAGACAATTGACATATACCTGTAAAAATCAATTAATTAACAAATAAGCTTTGTAAATGGCTGGGTTGCCTCCCAGCAAGTGCTTCTTTATTGTCTTTAGCTGGACTATTACTGAGCTCTAATTAAGTCTCAGTTTTGAGCATTCTTGCTCAAAATTGCTTTCAAGATAATATTTGACTCTCTGTCCATTAACAATGAACTTTTTGTTAGAATCATTATCCTGAAGCTCTACGTATCCATATGGTGACTGATAAACTACTATTTTATGGTTTATAATGTGCTTAATTGTGTGGTTTTATCATGGTCTTTACCCACTTATTCATATAATTAGCATGCATTTATATTTCCTTCCTAAAATTATTACATGATTGAAAACATGCTTCTTTAGTCTTAATTTAGCTAATCTTAATCATCTCTTATTACCATTCGATGCCTTGATCTGTGTGTTAAGTGTTTCAGGCTTTATAGGGCAGGAATGAGTGAGAGATTGGGAAGGAAGCTTGCAAAAATGGAAGGAACACAAGAAATTGAGGAGATGACCAGCGAGAAGTGACGCGTACGCGTCAGCGATGCGACCGTGCGGAAGAAAGGAATTCGCAGTGACGCGGCCGCATGGCTCACGTGACCGCGCGGATTCGAAAAGCACAAGTGACGCGGAAGCGTGGACGACGCGAACGCGTGGCAGAAAAAACGCGAATGACGCATCCGCATGGATGACGCGATCGCGTGATGTGCGCGATCTGCAGAATTACAAAAGTCGCTGGCAGAGATTCTGGGCCGCATTTCAATGCAGTTTTCGGCCCAGAAACACAGATTAAAGTCAGGGAACTTGCAGAGGCTCATTATGCTCTCATAATTCATAATTTTAGTTTTATATGTAGTTTTTAGAGAGAGAGGTTCTCTCTTCTCTCTTAGGATTTAGGTAGGATTTTTAGAAATTAGGGATTTCATCTTCTTCATCACAGGTTCAATTTTCTTATTTATTTATTTTCTCTTTTATTTGTCTATGAACTTTTCCATGTTACATTTGATATTTCTATTTAATAGAATTTGAGGTATTTTTCAGATTTATGATTGCTTTATTCTATTTATGATGTCTTCAATTTAATTTAGAATTTTTCCTTTTGGCTTTGGTTGATTAATTGGTGACTCTTGAGTTGTCAAACTCATTGTTGACTGAAAATTAGAATTCTTCAAGAATTAATTTGAGATCCAATAACTCTAACTTTTCCCATGGAAATACTGGGACTTGAGGATTAGAATTAATTCATTCACTTAACTTACCTTCATAGTTAGAGGTTAACAAAGTGGGAGAAAAATTTAATTCTCATCACAATTGATAAGGATAACTAGGATAGGACTTCCAGTTCTCATACCTTACCAAGAGTTTATTTTTTTACAGTTGTTATTATTTTATTTTAAGTGTCATTCAACATACCTTTTACCTTAATCCAAAACCCCAAACATACTTTTGCATAACCAATAATAAGAACATACCTCCCTGCAATTCCTTGAGAAGACGGCCCGAGGTTTAAATACTCGGTTATCAATTTTAAAAGGGGTTTGTTACTTGTGACAACCAAAACGTTTGCAAGCGAAGGGGATTTCTGTTGGTTTAGAGACTATATCACAACAGCACGAATATTTTTATAAATCATATTTACTGGCAAAAATACCTAAACGTCAAAAATGGCACCGTTACCGAGAATTGCAAACGTGTGACTTATTATTGGTTTTGGTTTAATATATTTCTAAAAAAGAAATATATATTTTCTTTTAACTTGATTTATTTGCTTCCTTCATTTCAAATTATAAAAATTTTGATAACTACTATGAATTCTCACCGTCTCTCGCTTTGAGTTTGGTTTCAATTTGTTGAAGGAAATAGAGAACCCAGCAGGAATATGCATCAGGTCAGACCAATCAAGGATGAGATGGAGCCAAGAGGGTCTAATCAACCCTTTTAGGGAACAACACCTCCAAGGATTTCAATGGACAAACGCCATTCTACAATGCATAGCTAAAGATGTATGGTGGACAAACTTGTAATACCAACAAGCCCCACCCCCGCTGCCTATAGACAATCCACCCCCGCCCCCCTCAAACATAACTTTGAAACCACTTCACAAGCCCCTTTCCAAGTCATTCACCCTCATATGACACTAATCCTTATTCTACCTAACCACAACACCAATATGAAGCATACTCCCAGAACACACCTCAATTTCACCATTCTCCATATCCTTATCAAGACGAACCACCTTCCTACCATGACCCTTCTCCAACAATGAAACCCTCCTATCCACCCCAAACCTCCATTGGAGAAGAGCAATTACCTGATCACAAACTCTACTATACAAGCTACTCGCTCGCCCGAATTGGCCATCAAATACCTTCAACAATAACCTTCAAGCTTAGTCACATTTCCTTTTCAACCACATAATGATCCACCCATCCATTCGACCACAATCCATGGAAGAGTCACCACATCCATCAATCCAGAGGCAAGATGATCCCAATTATGCATGAAATGGAACAAGAGAGAGCGGATCGTACTTCGCGAATCCATACATCATAAGGAGCTAGAGGAGGCACTAAAGGTGAAAGTAGAAGAGACCCTTGAAGGTGAAGGAGTAATTGAAGGGAGTTGTCATGGAAAGGTATTCATTAAGGAGGAGCAGGAGTCAAGGGATCATTTCAAGGAAACAGTGGATCGATTTCAGGCAACCCTTCATCAATTGAATCAAGCAATAAATCAATTAGCTTCCCGACGTTCGGACACTCAACGAACCCCCATGGCTTCATGTGGGCAATCTAACGAAGAATGTAACATGAATGAGATACTAGAAACTCCAGTGAACAGTACAGAGCATGACTTTGTACTAGAACAAGTGGAGGAAGCCGGAATTATTAAAGAAGAAGAAGTGGTTGAAGACTTAGGAGATGCTAAATCTCCATGGGAAGGTCAAGACATAAAGCCTCCTTCCAAGACGGTTGCATTTGATGTTGAGGAGGGTGTACAACCTCCAAAGCATATCATATTTGAAGGCTTGGAAGAGGTTGATCAAGAGATGGAGATTAAAGAAGAAGAAGCACAACCTCCCATGCCCTTGGTGAGCAATGAAGAAAAGATTGAATCGGAAGAAAGCTACCAAGAGGAAGAGGTTGGTATTAAAGAAGTTTGCAAAGAGGTGGACATTGTCAAAGAGCACAAGGGAGTGGAGCTTGGAATCACCTTGCCAAAGTTGTTGGAGACCCCTCCCCTTAAGTTGCCATCATCCTTCACAACATTCAAGTGGGTAAAATTCATATCCCTTAGCTTTCTAACCCCACTTGAATATGGGCTACTGGAGACAGATGGTCAACTTAGAGCTCTCTGTGGCATTAAGAGTAAGAAGAATATGGTTAGTGATAAGATTTATCCTGCAAGGTTCAACATGGTTGTGTGCTCAACATTTAAACGCAAAGGTTGGTGTAGAGCTCAACTGAATGGGTCTAGGAAGTTGTCTGGCTGCTTTAGTGAGAATTCAGACTGTTTGCCACCCGAATGGAACAAAATTGCTCAATAAGAAGACGGGTGCAAAAGCAAGATTTGGGACCCCGGAATTCAATCTAAAAATCTAAAAAAAAGCACGCACGCGACGCAGCAGCGTCGCTGACGCGTCCACGTCACATGTGTGTTGTGAAGAAGAGAAATCGAACAGAGAGTCACGCGAGAGCGTGGCTGGAGGCGTGCCAATGGCACAAATCGTCCCACGCGACCGCGTCGCTGATGCGTCCACGTCACATGGGCATAATGGCCTTCTATGTGACCGCGTGCCCCACGCGGCCGCGTGCCCTGATTTTCGAAGTAAAAAGGGTGCACAACAAATTTTTGTGCGAGAGTGGTGCTGGATTGATGCTGGACCAACAATCCCTATCACGCGACCGCGTCACCGATGCGTCCCCATCATTCCTTTCTGAAGCCCACTCATGTGATCGCATGCCCCACGCGATCGCGTCACCCCAAATTTGGCACAAATAAAAATTCAAACAGAGAGTTGTGCGAGTGCGAGGCTGCCCTCGCGCCAGTAGCATAACCTGAGTCACGCGTCCGCGTGACCGACGCAATCGCGTCGACTGAATTAAAGCGCAATCACGCAAACGTGTGCTCCACACAACCGAGTCGCTTGCGCCGCACAGCTCAATCCTAATTTGCCAAATATCTTATCTTTTCTTCCCCCTATCCTAATTTTTCCCTCCCTCCTCTCTTACTCACTTTTTTCCCTTCTCATTCTTCTTATCTTTCATTTTATTTATTTGCATATTCCATTCATTGTATTTTAATTTAGTGTATATTCTTGCTTCTTTTCTAAATTCCTTATTTTTCCTTTGGTGTTGATTTTCTTATTTAACTGTTGCATCTTTTCTGGTGTCATTTTGATGCTTAGTCACTTGTTTTACAATGTTGGGTAATGTTAATTTTCTGTCAATGTCAATCTTTTATACCTGTATTCCTTTTGCATTGGCATGAACTTCCATTGTCTTTCATTACCCACTCTCTTCCCCATTGTTGTACATTTTGTCCCACTGGCATGCCATGGCTTCTATTGTTTTCTCCCGTACATGTTGAAGCTTCCATGTAAATGAGACCCTTATCATTTGGCATTAACCCAACCATACTTCATTTATTTTCTTATATTTATTCTTGGGTTACTTTTCTTCCCTATTTTCTTTCAGGATGGCCACTCGGAAGGGAAGCGGAAGAAGTTTACATACGGAGAGAAGACAAGTCCATCTGCACAATCTTTGGAGAAAAGCATTAGTTGGAACAACCCGTCCACCTGCACATCTTAGCATTCACCGAGGACGGTGCAATCTTTAAGTGTGGGGAGGTCGATACCGATCTCCATGGGTTAGTTATTTCCTATTTCAACACCAATGTTTTATTTTATTTGATAGTTCATTGTTGCATTTGCATATTTGTTTGATTTTTGCATATTTTACCACTTGGTTAAAGTAATAATTTCTTTTGCAAGAAACTTTTTATAGCATTTCACTAATTTGAATAAATTTTTTTACACTTGTTTGAAGTTGTATTTGGAACATGGTTTTTGAGCCAAAGAACACACAACCTGTGAGATTTTGAGCTTATATATATGTTTACATTATTTAACCATAAATTTTTATTCTTGTGTGTTTCCTTCTCTATAATTGCAATCT
>QBTX01002150.1:14333-24631 GCA_003063285.2 Arachis monticola
TCAAGAGAAAAGATAGAAGAAGAATAATGAAAACTAGTATTGATCCATCAACTTACAACAGAGCTCCCTAACCCAATGAAAGGGGTTTAGTTGTTCATAGCTCTAGAAAATGAAAACAAAGATGGAGAATARATCATGGAACTAGAAGAGCAGAGTAAAATACAGAGAGTAGTGTTCTTTTCCAACTTCCAGAACTCCCTAAATAATTCAAAGCTACTCCTATATATACTACTDTTCTCAGCTTCTAGTTGGCTCTTCAAGTCTTGGGCCTTTGGATCTTGAGTTTGAAGCAGTTCTCTTCTTCATTTGGGCTTGGTTTTATTTGCAGAGAGAAAGTGTGAAGTGGGCAAAGACTTTCGCTCAGGACGTTAGGGGTGTTAACGTTTTAGTGAAAGTATGAGTTCGAGAACGTTAGTGACACTCAACATTGTCACTAACGTTCCATTGTACCCCTTTGCCTCACATTAGAGCCCACGTTAACTAGGTTAACGTGGCTTCTAACGTGGCCTTGCCAACCTTCGAGAACCTTAGTGACATTCAACCTTGTCATTAACGTTCCAATGTGCTCCAATGTCTCACGTTAGAGTCCACGTTAACTAGGTTAACGTGGCTTCTAACGTGGCCTTGCCATCCTTCAAGAACGTTAGTGACACTTAACATTATCACTAACGTTCTAATGTGCCCCTATGTCTCACATTAGAGTCCACGTTAACTAGGTTAACGTGGCTTCTAACGTGGCCATTCTTAGCCATCCTTCGAGAACGTTAGTGACACTTAACATTGTCACTAACGTTCCAATGTGCCCCTATGTCTCACGTTAGAGTCCACGTTAACTAGGTTAACGTGGCTTCTAACGTGGCCATTCTTAGCCATTCCCAACGTTAGTGACAATGTTGAGTGTCACTAACGTTGGCTCATCTTTCACTCATCAACGTTAGCTTTCCACGTTAACTAAGTTAACGTGGTACATTGCACCTTAGGCCAACGTTAGTGAGAATGTTGAGTGTCACTAACGTTGGCTTCCTTCCCCCTTTTAACGTTAGAGGCCACGTTAACTAAGTTAACGTGGACTCTATGAGGGGAAGCAGAAGCTGGTGAATTAAAAATTATTAAAATGATTATGTTGCAAGTATAGTTCTTAATTCACCAAAAATCTGCCTATCAATTTAGAAATATGTCACAGAGAGTTTAAATTAAAATTAATGGGAGTTTTAAGTCCCAGGTCGTCTCCCAACGAGTTGGGTTGGACGCTTCATTAGCTCAATCTGCTGCTATGTGGGGATCTTCCAAGCGGCGCGCAAGATCTCGAGCTCCCTTGTTTTTTCTGTCTACGCTTCTCACCATGGTACGATATTCAGGACGGATTGTCCATTTGACCTTGATAAGTTCAGAGCCTTGTCAAGGCATCGGACTCTGGTGGCTAAACCGAGTTTCGTCGCATGTGCTCGCTTTACTCTGTATGGACCTCCTCATTTTGATCTTATACTGTACGGCGGGCATTAGCCTGTAGTCTAGACTTTGTACAAGGAGAACAAAATCTTCCAGGATTGAACCTCTGTCTTTCTTCTTGGATGTTTATCAATGCACAGCCTTCATTCTTTCCTTGTGCAAATTCTGGAATCTCTCATAAGCTCATCTAGGCGATAGGTTCTCCGCAGTTCCTGCCCGAGTTGCAACTTCCTTTCAGCTCCCAGCATTCTCAAATTACCCATGTTGCTACTCTGTTAACTGCCCAGAAGGCGCCTTGTGTTCGATTTCCAACTGGGAAGATAGAGCAAGCTTTTATCCATAAACCAAGCGATAAGGGACTTCAATCCCAGATGGTGTGTCTGTATGCGGTTACTTATACGACCTACAACTGCATCTTGTCAGCTGCGTTGCTCCCAGTCTCCCTGGTGAGCCTTTTACTATCTTTTTGCTAAGCATACGCTTAATTTCTCAGTTCCGACAAACCTCGGCTTAGATCCATTTAGGTTGTGAGAGATGGTGTAAGCTTGTTGCAATTTCCTCGCAATATGAATTAATTCCCATAGCTTACTTCATCCAATTCCTGTTAGTCTCCTGTTAAAAAAAATGCGTCCACTTGAAATCGGCTCATTGATCGCTCGGTGCGTGATCTAAAAACGAGCATACTTAATATGGTTTCCTCACCCAAACGGAAACAAAAGTGTTAGCATCCATCGACGTGCGGGGTAGAATTGCTTCCACCCATTTGGAAACATATAAATCTACAGCTAAACACGTATCATAAATAATATCCGACTAGAATGTTTGGAATTGAACCCAAATTGAAAGGTGTACCCAATTGCCCCACTAAAACATAAAAAAATTTCACAGAAAAGCGATTATGATTGGTTGAGCAATTCTCATCCCGTTAACTGCGCAATGATATACCAAATGTTCTGGCATAGGGGGACCAGTAGATTAGCAAAAACTCAAAAGAGCAGCGTCTCATAAAAAGAGTAGGCCACCAAGAATCATCAGGTCTAAGAATCTTACTAGCTAGCTTTGTTGAGGGCCAAAATGTCCTCCACTCTCAGTCAGGAGTGACAAGCGCTCTTTGAAATCGGACTGAATTCTGATGACGGCACATCAACGTCTTAATTATCTGGTTCACGCCACATACTCCATAAATATGAGGGATCAGCCATATATAATAAGTTTAGACGTCGCCATTTTCAGCTTGTCCTTTGATGTTAGAGAAATGTGTGAGGGAATGTGAGGCTAACTAAATAATTACAAAACAGTTGATACCAAGGGACTACCTCGGATATTGCTTGCAGGTTATCAAAAGGGAAATAATCATCTATAGGAGTAGAATCATCCTTATTATGTTCAAAGCGACTCAAGTGGGCTGCTACTTTAAATTTCTGATTACCACTCCGGTATCCTTATTTCTACATTAAATTCTTGTAATAGCAGTATCCAACGGGTAAGTCTTGGTTTGGACTCCTTTTTAGCCAATAGATACCTTAGAGCTGCATGGTCCGAATACACCACTACTTTGGTACCAAGTAAATACGCCCGGAATTTATCCAGAGCAAAAACAATAGCAATAAAGTTCTTTTTCAAGTATAGTATAATTGGATCGGGGCAGTGTCTAAATTCTTAGACGCATAGGCAACAACAAAAGGATCCTTACCTTCACGTTGAAAGCCACGCTGCTCCTACTGCGATGGTTGGAAGCCACCGCACTATATTTTCAGAAACGGCGTGGGCTCCGAGTAACGGGTCCTCTCACAATTGGGGCTTGTGTTAGAGCAGTCTTCAGCGTATCAAATGCTGTTTGCAATCCCACTGAACTCGAACTCAATGTCATTCTGCAGTAATCTAGATAAAGGAGTGCCACCTTTCTAAAGTCTTTAATAAATGCTGTCGGTTAGAAACCTGCATGGCCACGGAACGAACGGACTTCCCTCAAAGAAGAGGAGGTAAGGTATGAACAAGAAATAACATTCACCTTTGCTGCGTCTACAGAAATGCCAGTATTAGATACCACATGTCCTAATACGATTCCTTGTTTTACCATAAAGGGGCATTTTTCGAAATTCAACACAAGATCGTATTTAATACATCTACTAATACTCTTCGATAATCTAAACTAAAAGGCAAAGGTTAAAAGGATCACCATAAACGCTAAAAGCATCCATAAAAATTCCAGTACAGTCCTCAGTAATTATCAGAGAGAAAACTTCATCATGCCACCTTTGGAAGGTTGCATGTGCATTGTACAGGCCAAAGGGCATTCGCTTATAAGCATAAGTCCCAAAAAAGGACGATGGTAAAAGTAGTCTTTCCTGATCCTCAGAAGCCTATATGAATCTGAGAAATGAACCTCGATGTCTTTGTAACCATCTAAAAAGCAATTATGTGATTTACCTGAACAGGCGATCCAGCATTTGGATCAATGAATGAAGTGGGTAGTGATCCTTACTGGTAGCTTGGTTGAGACGCCTGTAATCATTGCAGACTCTCCAAGCATTTCGAACTCTAGTTGCTATGAGCTCTCCATGCCTTCATTCTTCATTGCTAGTGACTCCAGAATTCTTTGGTACTACTTGTACCGGGCTTACCCATTCACTGCCTGAAATGGGATAAATGACACCTGCTTCCAATAGTCTGGTCACTTCCTTGGAACCAAACTTCCAAGATGGTGGATTCAAAAATCCTCTTTGGTTGACGACCAATAGGTCTGGCTCCCTCTTCTAAAAATCTTCTGTGCTCGCATACTTGAGATTGATTCCCACTATTGTCTGCCAAGCTCCACCCGATTGCCTTCTTATGCTTCCTCAGTATATCAAGTAGCTGCTCTTTTTGTTAAGAAGGTCATTCTCTTGCAATAATAACCGGGAGCTTCTGCTCATCCTCAAGATAGGCATATTCGAGGTGTGGAGGAAGAGTTCAATTTCTAAACTTGTTGATCATGGCAGAGCTCTGGATTATTTGGAGCTTGTGAAAATGGCAAAGTGTCCTCTTGTCAGTTAAGAGGGTCTCCACACTTGGACCTTGTCCAGTGTGCCCTCTCTTCAAATTCTTCTTTTTGAACTTTCAGCCACACTTTCGGTCTATGACATCCACACTGGAAGATAGAACGATCTTCTGGGGGGATGTCAATGACTCCATTCATATTGAAGATCACTATTCGGCCATCTTTTTCAAAGGAGTATGTTCGTGAAAAAGCATCCAACTTTGAATTTTGATGTCCTTGTAGAATGGTCTGATCCTTTCAGTAAATCTGATATGGCTGTATTCGAATCATTATTTGGCATCTCCAAGATATAAAAATCAGGGGGAAATGTAAGCCCTTTAATGGTCACTAAAACCATCTTTAGCAACCCCAGCCACTGTAATAATGCTTTATCTGCTAACACAAAACGAGATGTCGACCTTTTTAAGGGAGGAGCCTCAAAACATCATATATGGACAAAGGCATTATACTGACACATGCTCCTAAATCACACATGCAATCATAAATTAACTACATCACCAAATGTACAACTAACTATGAAGGAACCCTGGATCAAACTGCATTTTCTTAGGTAATCCTCCCAATAAAGCAGATATAGAACTACCTAAAGGAATAGTTTCTAAATTCATTAATTTTTGTCTTTATGGATACATAAGTCTTTTAGAACTTTGCATATTAAGGTACTATGCTGAATAACATCAAAAAGGGGGAACAGTTACCTCGACCGTTTTGAAGATCCTCTACTTTTTCAGGATCAGGTTTCCAGCTACTCCTGGGCTTCCCTTGCCAAAAGCTGTTTTGGAAAGGAATGGGATGGTGGTTCCTGTGGTGCTTGCGCTTTTTGGTACTTCCTCTCGTGGTTGAGCAATCTCATGCTTCTTCACTAGTCCTGAATATCCTCTTCTCTTCAACATTCTTCAATTTCCACCCACCTCTTTCAGCTGAGGCGTATTCTGGTAGCTTGTTCCTCCTGATTTTTTCTCCTACAGTGTGGTTCCAGACCTCAAGGTGATGGCATGAATGCCTCCCTTTGGATTGGGTGATGGTTGAGAGGGGATTCTAGTGGTGCTTGAAGGTTGGTTACGGGAATTTGTTGCTGAGCCAAGCTGTGTCATAAAATCTTGCAGAGTAGAGGTGAGACCATTCAGACTGCCATTAATACTGTTTCACAGGTTTAGCTTTCCATGGCCATTGTCTCTTCTCAAAAAGCTTGTAATAAAATCTTCCCATTAGAAATGATACAGAAAAATGAGTAAAGAGAGGTCTCGCTGCTGATTGTCGTGGTCCTTGGTTATTGCCTCAGGTGAATTGCTCTTGTAAGTTGATTTTGCTGCCTGTTATTGTTATTATTCCACCTCTGATTTCCCTGAATTATCTCTGGCTCCTCTTTATGTTTTGCCCCTCAATTCTGGTTTGAATGGCCCTGCCCATCCATGGTAATTATTTCCACTTTGATTGTACCCTTGGTTGGGCGGTCATAGAAGTGTGAGTGGATGCCACCGTGTTGTCTTCTTGTTGGAGCTACGGGCACTTATCAGTGTAATGACTATAATAAGCACAGATCCACCAAATTCTTTGTGGACTTAAGCTGTTGGTTTTGCTGCAGTTGAGGAGGTTGAGCTTGCGGGTTGAGCTTGTTGATTCAACTTCATTTGCTTCAGCAGGTTTGTCATTTCACAGATGCTGTAAGTTAGAGCAGCAGTCTCCCTGCTAGAGGATACTTCTGGAACGGTTTTTGAACGGCCTTGCTTTTGTTTGTGGTTCCTAGTAGATTCATCTAAATCACTGATCAATTGCCAAGCTTCATCATGTCTTGCTACTTCTTCATAGACCCATTGCTGGCACTTTCCAATATGGTCTTATCTTGGGACCTCATACCCTGTGTGATATAACTGAGTAACACTATATTGTCAATCATGGTTTTGGGCAAATGCTTCAAAAAGTTATTGAAGCGCTACCCAGATATTCAAAAAGAGCTCATTCATCCTAACAATGGTGAAGATATCTTTCCTCAGTTTATTAGTAACTTCAGATGGAAAGAATTTCTCCAGAAACTCCTTTCCGAGTGTATCCCAGTTGGAAACATGCAAAGGTTGAGTGTAGTACCACTATCTTGCTTTTCCTTCAAGAGAAAACGGAAAAAAGTTTCAGCGAATTGCCAGTTCATCAGTGTTTGGGGGGCCCCCATCACGCCTGACAGGAGAACAGGCTGCCTGGAAATCTCTCAAAAGTGCTGAATAGGCTCTTGAGCAGGACTAGCCATAAACTTTGGGCATCCAAATTTTAGCAGTCCCGGTATTTATTGTCAATAATCTGAGCTACCGCTGGAGATGCGGCCTGAATGGTTGCATTGTAAAATAAGGGGCTCCTTCCTCCTGTATAGTGACTCTCCTAGGTACTGCCATGTTTTCCTGCCAGCGTAAAAACAACCGAATCAGTAGAACGGGTGCTGGTTTCTTCCTCAGACTCACTTTAAAATCCGCCCTCAGAGCGGATTAACCTGCGCTGTTCTTTCAATTTCAGAATCGAATATTAGCAAGCCCGGATTAGAATTGTGAACGTATGTCATTGACGGAAGAAAGATGCCAGCTCAAAGTAGCAAAATTAAATAAAATGCAAATAAATAAAAATTCTAATTTAATAAAATAGCACTCTATTGCAACTTCCCGCAACAGCGCCAAAAAATTGATGGGGAGATTTGGGATATGCAATTGTTTTTCAGCTTAAGGTTAGTAATGTGGTAAAATATAGAACAAATGGGGTTTTTAAAGGCTCAAAGTGGTTAACAAGGGTAATTGAAAAGGGTAGGCTTGATTTGGATAAGTGAGTTTAAACAAATAATGGCCTTAATCATGTATCAAATTTGAAAAGGGTAGGCTTGATTTGGATAAGTAGCATATATCAAACATTCCATGTCCAAATTAGATTACCATTTGTAACAAACTAGCCATCTCATTTGTATTGACAATTAAATTTAATTAATAAAATATGAAAGGAAATTTGTAAAAAGCAAGCATTGCATATTAGAGTAGAATAATGTGAATAAGTGCATAATGCCGTATGGGCTTTTTCACAAACACATAGCATGCATGTAGAATAAGCTCTTGAAAGTATAAATTTGAACATGCAAGCATTCCCTTAAAAAGTAATATATATGATTGTCAAACAAATTTACAACAAACCATGAGCATATAATGATAAATAATGACTCACATAAATAGATAACACCAAGTAAAAAGGAAAAGAAAAGAAAAGAAAATAAGAARAATGAAGAAAAGAAAAGAAGATAGCATATGAAAATAAGAAGAATAGTAGAAAAGTGGGAAAGAAGAAAAGAAAAACCTTGTTAATGGGGGTGAGAGAGATAGAGAATGAAAGGTGAGATAGAAAGGGGAAGGGAGAAAGAAGAAAAAAGGAGGAAAAAGAAAAATTAGGATTTGGGAGATAGGAAGATAAGATAATTTGGCAACTTAGGTTGAGTTGTGCGGCGCATGCGACGCGGCCACGGAGGGCACGCGCTCGCATGAGTGTGCTCCAGGTAGGGTGACGTGATCGCGTCGGTCACGCGGTCGCGTAACCTATGTTGCGCTGCTGGCGCGAGTGCAGCCTCGCTCCAGCACAACTCTCTGTTCAATTTATGTTAATTGCCAAAATTGGGTGACGTGATCGCGTGGGTCACGCGATCGCATGAGTGTGTATTATAAAATGAATGACGCGGCCGCGTCACCGACGCGATCGCGTGAGAAGGATTGTGCTTCCAGCACAAATTCAGCATCACTCTTGCACAGAATGTGACTATGCACCCTTTTACATCGAAAACTCAGGGCACGCGGCCGCCATGGGGCACGCGACCGCATGGGAGGCCATGATTTCCATGCGACGCGGTTGCGTGAGGTAATTTGTACCATTGGCACGCCTCTAGCGCGGCTCCTGCATAACTTTCTGTTCATTTTTATTTTTCTTTACTCTCCCTGCCACGCGGACGCGTCGCTGATGCGACCGCGTCGCGTGGTGAAATTTTTTTTTTAAATAAGGACATGTAAGTGTAAAAACATGAAAGTATTAATAAAGAGAAGAGTCATTGAAGAAGAAAAAACTAAAAGTGAAGAAAAGAACGATCATACCGCGGTGGGTTGTCTCCCACCAAGCACTTTGCTTTAACGTCCGTACTGAGTTGCTAATTATTTCAGCTTAGTGTCCTCGACTGATTCCTTCTTGCCACTTGATCTTCTCTTAAACATCAAAGAGACAAGCTGAAAATTGAGCGACGTCTAAACATTATTATATATTGGTGATGCCCTTCCATATTTATGGAGTATGCTGGCGCTGGAACCAGCATAATTAAGACGTTTGATGTTGGCGTCAATAGTAATTCAGTCGATTTAATAGAGGCTTGGTCACTCCATACTGAGAGTGGAGGAACATTTTAGGCCCTCAAAGAAGCTAGCTAGTTAATGATTCTCTAGACCTGATGGATTCTTGGTGGCTACTCTTTTTATGAGACGCTGCTCTTTTTGAGTTTTGCTATCTACTGGTCCCCGCTTATTTGCCAGAACAATTTGGTATATATTGTCGCAGTTTAAGGGATGAGAATTTGTCCGTCAATCATATATCGCCTTTGTCTGTGAAATTTTTTTACTGTAGTGGGGCATTGGGTACTTCAATTTGGGTTCAATTCCCAAGAATTCTAGTGGGAGTATTAATTTATGATACGTTGTTTAGCTGTAGATTTAATGATGTTTGCCAAAATGGGTGGGATGGCAGATTGCCTACCGGCCCGCACTCGACTGATGCTATACACTTTTGTTTCCGTTTTGGGGTGAGGAAACCATATTAAGTATGTCGTTTTGACGATCATCGCTATCCGAGGCGATGCAGAGCGATTTTCAAAAGTGGCAGCGCTTTTTTTTGTAAGCAGGAGACTAAACAGGATCTGGATTGAAGTAAGCTTTATGGGATACTTTTAATTCAATTATTGGTTCGGAGAGAAAGTGTGCAACAAGCTTACCATCTCTCAATACCTAAATGGAGTCTTAAGCCGCGAGGTTTTGTCGGAATCTGAGAAAGTTGAAGCGTATGCCTTGCAAAAGAATAGTAAAAGGCCTACCAGGGTAAGACTGCGGAGCAAATGCGCAGGGCTGACAGAGATGCAGTTGTAGGTCGTATAAGTAACGCGGCATACCCAGACACACCATCTGAGGACTTGAAAGTCCCTATCGCTTGGTTTATGGATTAAAAGGCTATGTCTATCTCCCAGTTGGAAATCGAAGCACAAAGGACCGCCTTCTGGGCAGTTGAAAGAGTAGCAACATGGGAAATTGAGAATCGCTGGGAGCTGAAAGGAACGTTGCAACTCGGGCAGGAACTGCCGGAGAACCTATCGCCTAGATGAGCTTATGAGAGATTCCACTGAGATTTTGACAAGGAAAGAATGAAAGCTGTGCATTGATGAAACATCCAAGAAAGAAAACAGAGGTTCAAACCTGGAAAGATTTTGTTCTCCGCTTGTAGCAAAGTCTAGACTACAGGGCATGAATGCCCCCGTACAGGATAAGAGTCAAAATGAGGAGGTCGCAATACAGCAGTAGCGAGCACAGCGAACTGAAACGCGTACCGGCAGCTTTATGGCCACCTAAGCCCGGATGCCTTGACAAGAGCCTCTGACATTATTAAGGGTCAAATGGAACAACCAGCCTGAAACTCGTACCAATAGGTGAGAAGACCGTAGACAGAAAAAGACAAGGGGAGCTCGAGATCTTGGCGCGCCGCTTGGAAAGATTCCCCACATAGCAGCAGGATTGAAGCTAATATATGACAGGCGTCAACTTAG
>QBTX01002151.1:13914-24626 GCA_003063285.2 Arachis monticola
AAATTTCAGCCATTCTCCTTTGTAAGATGCTAAAATGGCACTCCCGTTCCCTCTATTTTATAAATGTACATTCCCGTTTTTTGTAACTTTTTAAAAACCTCATCTTTAATCTATTTTTTWAATTCTGCTTAACAAAATACTCTTTAATAAATTATTTTTTATTAATGAAACTGTATTTTTACCCAAATATTTTTAAAAAAATAATAAATAGATTATTTTTTTCTAAGATACATACCCTTCAACAATTATTTKGTTACTAAATTTTGTTTTTACTAAKATTTTTGTTAACAGTTAACTATATATATTTTATTATTYACTTTTCGYTATCAATATATATTATTTTAACATGAAACAAAAAAATGTTACTACTATTAATATGTATAACAATTAATACATATGGATATTGAAAAATAATTTTACTTAAATTTTTTACTTAATATTAAAATATTATATTTTTTMATATCAACAAGTTAATAGTAAAATATAAAAAAATTGTTAACGAAATTTTTGGTAAAATTGTAATTTAATAATTGAATAATTTTTGAAGGATATTATATGAAAATGTAATATAAGTATTACATGTTTTAAAAAATACTTTTTAATCAATAAAAGAATAATTTATTAAATAATTATATTAACTCCAACACTTAATTGATAAGGACGAGTTTCGAAAATAGTCATTACGAGCAACTTCGAAAATGATTTCATTAATTAATTGTTGMCAGTCAAAGGTTCGTATGATACTAACAAGAAGGGAATTAATTTTCTAATAATATTTACCAAAATGAAACGACAATACGTTCAGTTAATATTAAATCGGCTCTGCTACTATTCTTTTCACTGGTTACCATCAAAAATTGATTTTCAAGGTTTTCTACACTTGGCGTGGCTTTATATCCATTGTGTGCGTTACACATAGAGAAGGAGCAATCCTCTTTCGCAGTGAGTGATCCCCACCCGAAATTTTTCCCAAATGCAATACCCATGAACAACGGAAAGTACAGGCTCTATGCTATGCGCAGGGGACGTATTCTTGGAATCTACACGTCTTGGGAGGACTGTAAAGAACAAGTTAACGAATTTAAAGATGCAGAGTTCAAGGGTTTCTGCCTCCTGAGAGACGCCCAACATTGGTTGGGAGTTGTTAATCCACCATTGACACTACCCCCACCTCCGGAGCTCGATTCTGGAGTTCATCCTCCGACGGGACTGTTTGAGCAATCGTTCTCTTTATCCAAATACTTTAACAGCATGCACGTTGGCCCAACATTGGGTGAGTCATCACAGAAAGCATTCGTTCCTTGTTCTCAGATACCACAAGGTACGGGGGCAAGTGTTGGTATGGTTACGCCAATGGTTTCTCTTTTCTTTTTTTTCCCGTTTAAACTGCCATTGATTATGACGATGAATAACTTTGGGTGTTTGTCATTGTCATCGATGTCCAGGACCGAATATTGTTCCGGAGACTTCTTTGACTCAGTTTGTACTGGTTGAAGACATAGAGGTCTATCTCATTCGTGTTTGCTGCCAGCTGAGGCTTGATTATCCGGCCTTTAACAGGCGTGAGTTTTTCTCCGACAGTGGTGAGTTGCTTCATGGCTACTGGGTGACGCTGCAATCACAACAACGCGATGTTAATTGGATCGTCGAGGGTGGGTTCTCATCGGATGAGCAGACCGCAAGGCAGGACACGTCGTTCAAAATGTTAGGGAAGGTGTTATCTTTGGTGGGGAAGGAAATCCACGACTACAACTACAGGATCGTGGCAGCCTTGAGAGTTTGAATTGAGGAGCTGGAATGGCAACTACCAAACCCCGTACACCAGTGAATCCGGGATCTCAAACAGGAGAACTGAAAGCTTAGGTCTGACCTTCAGAAGTATAATGACTTATTCGAGACTTGAATGGAGGGTTGACTATGGTTGCAAGTTTCTACATTCACAGTTTAGCAGCTTATTGTTAAGTCTTCATGTTTAGTAGTTATTCCTGTTTACATTTTTCTGTTGTTAACGTCGATGGTGAGTCTTGTAACGTGGTGAACGGTGATGTTGTTGTTGGGTATACTTTGCTTTCCAGTAATTTCCAAGGACGGTTGATGAACTAATTATGCAAATGTTCAGGTTAATTACATATTTTACGGTGGTTGGGTTTGTGAATTACATTTACTCAAACATAATTTATTTAACTTAACTCTGGTAAACTTAGGCATGCTGCAGCAAAAAATAGGGACCTAGGAATTAGTGCCCTAATAGTTAATTTATTTAACTTACCGAGGAAGTCCACAGTGGAACCAACTACTATGTAACCACAAAATTTTGTATAACTGCTGACGTTGAGTTAATTTTTTGTTTAAATTAATTGAATTACTTTTCCAACCATAAACTCGGGTATAGTCTACTACCAATGCCATAGGATATCATTTACCTATCTGATGAGAAGGAAGGTGTTGTTTCTCCTGTCTTGTCAAACAGACGTGAATAGGCGTGCAGATGTGGTGGAAAAAGGTTGATGTGTGGTTGGATAAAGGTAGGGAAACCCTAAATTGCATTTGAAGTTGGGTTCAACCTTGAGTGAATTTTCCCATGTGCTGTATTGTCCCAGAAGATGCCTACAGAAACGATGCCATTCGGCCCATTAGGCCATAACACCAAAAAAGCCCATGAATAAGAAACCAAATGATGGGGTTCAGTATGCATTCTATGACACGAATTGGGCCGCTCTTCAACACGTTAGGTGAATACAATTAACAGTGGCCCTATGTTTAAGTAGCCACACGTGTGTCATATTTATGAACTGTAATGTAAATGGGAATCGTCTAAAGCACACTAATTTCCTAACCCACTGTACCTCCATTCTATTGTGCCCTTGCTCCTACTATTCAGGATGGAGTTACACAAAGAGAAAAGCATCGAGGATGCAGTGAAGTGTCGAAGGAGAGCAACCAAGGATGAATCAATGGAGCGGGTAACCACCGTGGATGATGCAGTCAGCGGTGTCGATGATCACACACAGGTATGAGAACGTTGTTCTTTTTCTGCAAAAGTGTGGTTTTTTTTTCGTTCTTTATCATCCGGTTTAGTATCACTTGCACACGGAAACGGTGACATGCTTCCCTTCTGTCGTCATTGTTCAGAAACCGTCAACCGGAGATGACATGATTTTGGGGATCCTGAAGACACAAGCGAACCAAATACAGGCCCTAACCGCAGTTGTGGCACAACACGGTCAGGTGCTGGAACTTCTCACATCTTTGAATGTACCTGCTACTTGTGACAACAAACCGATCATGGACCTGAACCTAAACTTGCATCCTTTTGGAGGAGTGCATATTTACCCAGGCGATGGAACACTTCAAGAGACGGTGAAAGAGGTAGCGAACACCAGGACGCTCCCAGATGAAGCTCTGACACGCCAAGAGTGTCCTCCACCAAAACTAGAGGACGTTGTCCGAGGTATATCAGCCCCACCGCCTACAAGGATGGCCAGGGTCAATAAGGGAAAAGCCGGTACTCCCCAACCAGCGCCACAAGTCAACTTACAAGTTTGTAGTTCTCCAAACGGATTTTATTTTCAGGTTATTGTTGGTTTATTTTTTTAAAGATATTCTCCGTGGTATTTATATACATATGTATATGTAATTTCCTTCATGTCAGAGAAAGCTGTCCTTTAAAGATGAAGGAGAATCATCACAAGACCTCATAAGAAACATAAGGTCCACAGGTCCTGGCTCTCCATGGACATTTTACACACACAGGAGTGCGGACATTAGGTCGGAAGAGACTCCAAAGGTACATGAAACACTGCATGGAAACCCTGGATCCCCATTGTTTTGTATGTTTAGGGTCAACTTGCTCAATTTTGCTCATTCATGTCGAAAGAAAGATATGTTTTCGTTTTGGACAAAATTTTTTTTTTCTTTTCATATAGGTCCGGACGACAAATGTTTGGGTTCATTACCTTTTCTTGGGCCGGCATATGTGGCAATTTGGAATTTAATTTTTTTTACTACGTAGCCCAACATTTGCATGCCCAATTTAGTGACCATTAATGTTTAAGGGGCCACTACTGCATCTTGGGCCACAGGTGGCTTTAATTAGACCCAATAGCCTTCTCATAGTCTGATGGAATGCTTTCCTTACTAATCATTATTGTTTGGATCACTTTTTTATTTAACTGCAAGTGGGTTATTTTCCGTGAAACCGTGAACTGTTTATGTCTTGTTATGCAAATATAATAACCTTCGGACCGTTGGGTATACTCTTAAGGTTTTATTCATGTTGGGCTCGTATACTAAGAAATTTAAGAAATTTTATTTCTGCGATTCCAACACCTTCATGGAGAAGCAATGCTTGGACCTCTCATTCTGTCCCCCCGCCAGGGATGCAGTTTGTTGGCCACGAGCTCGCTGTTGCGGCCTACATCTTTGTCAACGGCCTACAACCGAGGTAAGCAGTTACATTTTTCGGGTTCTCTTGTTTAGTAGTCTACAATTATTTCTAGAATTAGAAACTACTTTCACCACTCATGGCTATTTTTGTTTTTTCTGTATGGTGYCCTGGCAGCGAAATCTTGGTGGAGAATGAACATTGCACCGGGAATRGGGAAGCCCTTTGGACATTACGCCCTGGAGAGGAGGTCGTCGACGACGTAAGTGGCTTGAATTTTTTATTTCCTCACAGCATGGTTACATTCTTTCCGAATACATCCGTTAATTYTTTGCGCTTAAATTTACCAACACGTAGGTTATCAACCTTGTCGTGGCAATGTTTTCCTCAAATATGGCTGAGAAACAAAGGTGGTGGCTTCCTACCACGTTTGCGGTGAGTTTGTTAACCAGTTAAATTTTGTTCGGGCAAAAGGATAAGTACTCTCGATTGGCAATTAAACTCCTTCATAATTTTGTTCACCTAAATGATATTTTTTGCAGCAAATAGCGATGAGCCCAGGCCACCATTGCAAGTCAACCCTGGATTACATCGTAGCTAAGTACATGGGTTTCGTCGACAATCTACTGAAGGTGAATCTTCTCAGACCCAAGATTTTTACTAACGGTTTAAACGGTCATCATAGTTACAATCTCACTGGCYAGTGTCCCTGTTGGTGCAGATTTATGTTCCTCTCCACATGGGARGCCACTGMTATRTGATGATTGTTGACATGTGGGATCAMAATTTGATTTATCTGGATTCATTAAAGTCCACCGTCGAGCGACAGGCTCGAATAGACCAAATATTGGAAGTTGTTTCCTCTCACTACTGATTCTCGTCTAATCTCCCTCTGATTTTCTTTTTTTTTTATCTCATTCGCTTCTAGATTTTGTTCATTTGTTACAATGACATGATTGCCCCTTTAACAATAAGCAAAATTTGTTCCCCATAGCTGCATAATTTTTAAGATTCATCCCACACATGGTGCTAACAATATGTATCTCACTAATCATTGTAGGCTCGTTTACTTGAGCTATTGTTGTCTGACATGTCTGCATACGAGTGTAAGACGACTGTGCCGAAGTCTATATCAAAGTTTAGGATCCACGAGCCACACATTTCTCAATAGGTTGCGGATTCGTATGTTGTGAACTCTTTCACCGATTCCTTTCTGCCATGCTTACTTTATTCATTATAAAGTTCATTTCTGTGTTTGTGGCAATGACTACGGAGTTTGGGTTGCAGAGTGGATGATCCAATACGATTTATGGGCATCGTATGACCTTCAGGTTAGATAATTAAATGGTTCATGGAATGCTTTCAATCCTATACATGATTTAGGTTGAAGTTCATGTGGTTGTAATGAATATATATGTATTACCATTGTGTGTTCTCCTTTTAGAAGATCAATGGACACACCAGAATGACCATTGCTGTTGATCTAGTTATGGGTGAGCACAACCCAATCTCCGAAGAAGTTCAACAAAAGGCTGTTCAATTCTGGGACAGGAATATGATTTGTTCTTACATGAAAGGAGCCAGACCAAGAAAGAGGACCCGTAGCCCTGTAGGGCCACTAAGTCCCTAAGTTTGATGTGGCTCAAATTATAACATTTTTTGGGTTGTTGAATGCTCTATCAAATGCTTTAATGGATCTCTGGCAGGATGAATTGGCCTYCGTTCAACACTTTCATCGGTGCTCCCTTTTTTGKTCAATATGAATGAACCACAATCTGGGTACAACCAACCTTTGTGTGARCGTACTTGTTGGGTTAACATTAGTTGGCGTTAAATGCATCAAATGAGATCTGGTTTGCTATTATTTTTTTGTCTCCATACATGACACTGATGAATTTTTTTGGTTTTGAATTAGTGGTCTCTATTGTACTCAGAAAACAAGATTATTGTATGGCATGTTGTGAATGTTCCTRAGTAGATWCAAATTGTAAATGAAARGKCATTCCATATTTCAGTAGGCACACTTGTCCTTAACGATTACACGAGTCGAAGTGATTGTACCAAGCTCCGCAAGAATGAGTAGTTTTAATATTAGATATAGTAATAACCRTGAGACAAGGAAAACATGAGCCCATGATATAATTAATCTGTGGTACCATGGACTCATTTTTAACCACTAATAAAGCCCGTTACCAGAAGTCACTAAAGAACGTTCACTACCTAGATTGCTTGATAAACGTTTAACCAGTTTAATTCAGCACCGCTTGCACCAAAAGTCAAATAGAACATGCCTGCTTAAAAACACATGAAATTAATTTATGATCAAAGTCTATTGACAAATAATAAGGATGGCATACTAAATGGAAGTAGACCTGCGAGTATATCAAAGACTATTAATTATTTTACGCCTTACTATTACTAGTCCTAGTATTGGTTTCATTAATCTCATGTTAGTCCTTAATGATGGAAGTGGACCTGCGAGTATATCAAAGACTCTTAATTAATTTACGCCTTACTATTACTAGTTCTAGTATTGGTTTCATTAATCTCAAGTTAGTCTTTCAATGGTTCCGCAGATGTTAATTGCACTTCTTTCGACCACGAATAGAAGGCTAATACACACACTTCATCTAATGAATGTACACAAATAGCAAATAGCTGGKTGCAATAATTTCCCATATGAAAGATATAACTTGTGATCCATATTTCCTTTATCGGTGGTAGAAATGACATTTCATTGGCACTAAATTAGGCAGTSTTTTTACCCATCCAATACTATAKTCAAGCAAAGATAGWAACTAACACTTCAGAAAACAAAGAGCATAAAGCACAGCTATTATATTAGGAAACTGAATTCTCTAATGAACACCAACTTTGACTACTAATTATGCTAGAAACCTCGAACCCAGTCTTGAACTGATATCAGTTATTTGAGTCATCAGATGCACAGGTAAAAGTAAATATAATCACTCAATTTTGGTTTGAAAATTTCTTTTAAGGTGCCACCAGAACATGAGTGCAGAAGTCAGATTTTTAACTAGGAAAAGCTTACTAAAACCACGTACCTGTGCTAGTAAATCATCGGTGTTACTTATCATGTTCCTCTCCCATTCCATAGTCTCATTACATCCAGTTGCAACAGGAATTTCATGTTGTAATCTAATCTTCAAACCTGATGCCTCTAAGCAAACCTGTGTAGCCAAATTATTGGGTCCAAGAACACCCTTCTTGCCGTGTTCGAATCTGACCTGCACGCCAAACAGCGGAATGAAGCCATCAAAAGGAAACAAAAACACATAATTTTTGAAACACACAACTCTACTTGCTACAATAAGAAAGGGTATGCGGTGTTTTCACCCCTTCCGTTGGCAATGACCCCTCCGACCCTAAATTTGTCGCCTCAAAATCTTTGCTCTCTTCAACTTTGGAAACAAAGGACTGGTCGGCATTGCAGTGTCGTTTTGTGTGCCCCGTTTTGCGGCAACGGGTGCAGCGCCTTTTCCGTCTATCCTGCCTCCTCACACGAGGGGCACCCTTGGTCTTCGCCACAACAGGGTCATGTAAATCAACCGTATTAAGAGCTTTCTTCTGACGGACATTTTCAGGGCCTCTATCCAGTTCCTGACACAGCGTATGGAGACCGTTAAGCGCCTGTGTGAAAGACGAAGGGCTCCTAGCTCCGACATATAGCATCCACTGTGCGGCTGCATGAAGTGCACCATGGCGCAACAAGAAACCAATTTCACTACCAACTTCCGTTATCTCAGCATACTTATCCAACGACTTTGTATCCTTGCGCCACCTCTTCAGAACCAGCCTCTCAGGAATTCGAGTCAAATGCTTATGCTTCATTACAAAAAATATATGCTGACAAGGTATTCCCTTTTGGCTCCAAAAATTGCATCGGCACTCCATTTTCCTTGAAACCCTATCGTACAACACAATCACCTCTCTACTTGGGTCGCCGTATTCCTCCAATGTGTACACCATTGTAGTTGAACGACTAATCTTGGCAACAAAATTAACTGCACCGACACCCACTATTTCCTTCTTCGCATCAACGAATATCTCCTGTGTGTATGCATCTGCAGCATACTTTTCAAGAGGATCCAAACAAGTTGTCATAACCGACATCCCATGGAGTGATCTAAATTGTGCAAGCAATTCATTATTTTGGTACTCTCGCACGACCAACTCCAAATTTTGAACCATATCAACGAGACTGTGCCTAGACTTAAGAAAATTCTTCACGTACGCGTTAATGCCTTCGCACCGGGATGTTGTCCGAAAACCTGCACAGAACTTGTCTTGTAGATACGCATTAGCCCACATCATCCTCTTCTGAAAAGTTTCTTTGGCCCAAAAACTATTTTGCAACCCATACTCTGCAACGACATCATCCCACTCAGCCTCAAATTCATCTATTTCCATCTCTGAATACAGCCACCGGGTGAAACATTGCCGCAGCCCCTCTTCCTTCACATTAGCGGTTACGTTCTTCTCCATATACCAAGCACACAATCGATGCGTTGCCTCCGGAAAAACAGACTTGATTGCAGCTTTCATTGAATCACAGCCATCCGTGACGACAACCGACGGCTTCTTGTTACACATGACTTCCAACAAATTTTCCCGCAACCACTTATAAGACCCAACGCTTTCATCTAACACCAAGCCAAACCCAAATATTGTCGTCTGCTTATGGTTATTCACACCAGAAAATATCACCAGCGGTCTCTGATATTTATTTTTCTTGTAGGTCGAATCAAAGGCTAGAACATCCCCAAAGTATTGGTAATCAACTCTACTGCCACCATCTGCCTAAAACATATTGGCTAGCATATTATCCTTAGTAAGATTATACCTAGTCATCGACATCGGATTTGCCCCCGCTTTCGCCTCCAAGTATACAACAGCGACGTTAGCGTCCCCATCAATAATCTTTGCACGCTTAGCCTTGTTAATATAATTGTAAGCATCCATCTTAGTGAAGCCCATTAGAGAATAGCCACCAGACTATCCCGCCATATACCCCAGAATCCTAGACGTCGGAACACCATGAGCCTGCATACCAGATATTTGTGCCTTAGTAGAACAACTTATTTCTCTAAAATTCGTCATCATATGAACCATATATGCCGGAGTTAAATAATGGTTATGATCCAATACTATTTTCCTCACCCTCCATATACCACTGACCACATCAAGGTAGACTGATAGCTTTGCCTCACAATTTTTCCGCGTTTCTGGTCTATAACCTCTCTGCCTATCTAGCCTGTCATAGTGATGACGTTGTCTCAGACCCGCTCTATTACAAAAAAATCTACGACGAATAACCCTTCCACTTTCATCTTTTCCCGAGTCACCTTTTCGAATACCAAAACCAAAACATTTGCCTAACCTCCTGTAAAATTCATATGCTGCTTCATCGCTTCGGAATGCCTTATTCATTATCTCTTCCTTACTCAACTGCAATACATCTCTATAGTCACCGGCTTCTTCATCCAACATTTCATATCCACTCTCAGCCATTAAAATTTTTAGTGAATTTTGGAGTTCAATAAATTCAACAACGAGTACCCTGGTAGAATATTTGCATCAAAATAAATAATAAAAGTAACTGCTCAGTAACACAGCAACAAAAAATCTCCTCACCAGTGTGATTCATTAATTCCGAAAATACAATACTGGAGTGGCAGAACAGAATATTTCCTAAACAATTACTCATCAACATGCAGCAAAAATATCTGACATCACAAATTACTCATCAACTTAGTCTAAACAATTTTACAATCAATCATGCAGCAACAATAACAAGCTCTTTTTATTTCTAAAAATTTTTCTCGACCATCATTACTTCAAAAAAATATTTTACATCACAAATTATATGCATTAGCAACAAATCCCCCATAAAACTTACAAATAAAGAAAAATTGGCGTCAATTGCATTTGCTTATTTTTCATCACATCCTCTGTTGTTAGCAAAAAACCTGCGATACTAATTTTAACTTCTCTACCACCTTACAACTCAAACACACTCTTGCATCATCATACAACCAAGCATAATCTTCAATGTACAAAATTAAAGTGTTCTGTTGGAAAAACTTACCGGCTTAAATGGTTTGGACACAAATCAGCGCCGCTCCCGGTCCTTTCCCTTTGTACCCTTCAATTTTTCCGGCCTTTCACTATGTACTGCCATCACCCTTCCCCCTCCTGAAATCGTTACAGCGTCTGGGTTACCCTAGTTCCTCCAAGGCTCCAACACTTCTTTCACATATTATTATTATTATTATTATTATTATTATTATTATTATTATTATTATTA
>QBTX01002152.1:8515-19929 GCA_003063285.2 Arachis monticola
ACTAAAGCAAAAAAAGAGACTGTGCTAAGAACCCTGGACACTCTATAAACTTAGGGGAATTCTAAGCCCTTAAAGCCTGTACGTCACAATCTTGCCAAAGCAATTCTCACCCAGCCTTATATAGTTCTAAGTGGCTATTATGTATCCACAACGCCTCGTTCTGGTAATACTGTGAATAAACAAAGCTGCTAGTCTGGCCAACGCGTCCAAGAATCATAAAATGACTGTGTTCAAAGAATCAACATACCTATTAAATTAAACGTGCGGAGAATGTTTTTTTCAAGCAGGTAACTACATATCTGCGATTCTGAGCTATCCTTATAAGCAAGCCAATCATTACTGCAACATTCAAAAGCGATAAATGACAGATCATCAAGCCCCAAATACTAGTTACAGAGCAAAAGCTAAGAGTTCCGCCCCTCATCTAATTTAATCAAATGATCTTCATAAGTATGTTATAAGCCGACATACTACTATTGTAATATTCTCTTCTTTCCTAACCTATATTCTGATTCTTATCAGGTCTAGCTTGCGGTCGTACAAGCAACGCAATTAAGTTTGCGAAAACGTATGTAGAGTAGCAACCTAGAGTATACGTGTGAGAGAGAGCCGCGCATACACTATAGATATGCTTGTTATTACGAATAGCGAGATTCTCTTTCCTTATGAGTAATGACTCTTTTAGTACTATTTAGTAAGTTTTTATATTACATAATTTTTATTAGTTATTACTATATAAAAATACTATTTCTATGACTTATACTATGAATTTTGTGCATGTTTTTCTGTGAGTTTCAGGCGTATCTTTCTGGCTGAAATTGAGGGCCAAACACTGTCCAGCAGAAAATCTGCATCGATGACAGCCCTTGAAACACGCGCACTAGCATAGATGCCTAATTAGAGATTTCTAGCCACCTCCCTAGCCACTCAAAAGCGGACCATATTACTCTGCACGAGCTATAGACGCCCCTAATACATGAGCTATGCACTCTCAATTGCGCTGAAAGTAGTCACATATCATGCAGGCCCGCTATCGATCTCGAGCCCAATTATTATCAATTAGTCCATACTTTTGCTCCGAGATTGCCAATGGCTCCAAACAGGCGTACTCCCAAATCAGCTCAAGTCGAACTTTCGTGGCGCTTTAACTCCAAAACATGCCGCACATAAAGCCTGGAGTTAAACGCACCCAAACCGCGCCCACAAAAGCTGGTGTTATTAACTCAAGCCGCCAAAATGTACTCCTAACACATGCCGAAGGCACTTCATCTATAGCTCAGCCTAAGCACACACAAGTGGGCCCGAACGAGTATTTGCTGCATTACATTAACTGCATTTCTCGCTACTCCTAAGGCTGACTACTTTATTTATAATATAAGACTTTTAGTATTTGTCATATCTTCATCTGTGGACGCTTTCACGTACCTTAGACCCTTGAGGCCTGCGCCATTACGGCCATGCTTACACTATATTGTTCTTATGTATTTCAACGGTAGAGCTTCCACACACCATAGATTAAGCGTGTGGAGCTCCTGCAGATAGTACTTCAGAATTAATAACAAGTATTATATGTTTTTCTATATCATAACTCACAGTTCTATTTATTACTCAAAGATTAACTTCATTCGTCTGTCACTGATGCAATATGATCGTATCTATGCCACAACTACATCATCATTCCTCACTGATGAGCGCGATTAATATTAACGGCCTTTTTTTATTTTTAGTATGTTTATTAGTAGATTTTTATAAATAATAAAAAAAAAAATTCATTTTATAAATTTAGTTTTTATGTTAATCCACTATTCTTCTGCCCGACTTACTATAGAGATTTGTTGTGTTTTTTTTTGTTTTTTTGTGGTTTCAGTTATTTTCTGGCTGGAATTAGGGGACCTGAGCAAAAAATCAGATTCAGAGCGCCTATGAAGAAGACATGTGATGCTGCATTGGCATTCTGACCTCCTGAACTCAAGTGGATTTTCTCAGAGCTACAGTAACTCGAAAAATAGGCGCAGCTTCTAATTAGCGTTGAAAGTAGAACATCATGAGCTTCAGCCAACGTCAGTAATAATAGTCCTATACTACTTGACTGCAGTTTAGCAGACGCAAAATGGGCGCTTGAACGCCCAAGTTTATCTACGCCTGCTGTCTGCACGTTAAAACGCCACGAAACTACGTCACACACCAGCAGTATAGCAACGCCAAAAACTACGCTTACAAACTTGCGCCCGTTTCACACTCAAAGCATAACCTACTTACACATGGAAACGCCTAAACCTCAGCCGAGCACACCCCACCAATGTGCACGCCCCGCGCATAGTAGGCATTATGCATTTAAAGCTTAATTCTGTGAAACCCTAGCTAAACTATTCTTAGTATAAATAGGACGTTACTACTATGCTGTATTTAGCCCTATCTAGGCACGTTACTGGTCTTAGATCATGTCGGTGGACTGCCCGCCCATTCGGCTCTTACATTTTCACCCCTGCACCTTATTCACTTTAGTACTTTTTCAACGCGTATCAAGAATTTCTACTACTCCATAGCATATAAGGTGTGTCTGCAAGCTACTGCTGATTCCTCATTGAATTAAAATGCGCCAAAATACTACGGTTTACTCTACTTCAATTCAAGTTTATTCCGCTTCTAAGATTATTCATTCGCGCTTCAACATGAATGTGATAAATGTGACAATCATCATCACTCCTCATGCAACGCTGATGACCTTGCACAACACCTTCCGCTATCTACCTTCTGATTGCTAATGATTATCTACTTGCGCATTCTCTTAACTTCAGACGAATCTCGTAGGCTATAAGCCTATAGATCGAATGGCGGCATACATTAGAATCCGCGAAGCTCTAAGAACCTTGTCTGTGGATATTTTTTCCGAGTTAGGCATTCTAGCGAATGCAATCGACCCTGCCTGCACAAACTTCAAAACTCGCGAGCTGCTGCGCGTACGCTGAACAGCACGCAAAAGCCGGAGGGCAGAACTGCAATCCTCTATAATACCAGCTATGCATCGAAAACCATGCAGCCATGATCATAAGCCGACATCGCCATGTAAGCACAGCAGCACTTCTGGACATATCACTAGATGGAGCAGACTAGCGATAGCAGCATATGACCACGTAGATGCCTGCCAGGAATACTGATTAGCCCACTAGCGAATCTCAGGCCAGTGATCAGCGGCATACGAACCATTCATGAGCCAGCCGATGAAACGTCAGCCATTGCACACATAATCGGTGGTGATGTATCCTTACATAAGCCTTAGCCAATAGATAAGGGAGTAGGCTATCTGATTGGACTAAAGGAAAACAGCACGCGAAGCCCAGAATTCAGTAACGGTGGACGAATAAGCATCTCACGATATTAATACCCTTCTATCTAGAAATTACTCACCAATTTTACCTCCGGACGACTATCCCAGGGCCACTTGCTGGTTAGCTCTAGTATCGAAGCTTGGTGCAAGTGAAAAACGAACTTTAATAAAGACGGCGTACAGAGTGCCGCTCGTTGCCTGAGCCATCACAATTTCATGCACCAAGTTTTGGCGCCGTCGCGGTCCGATTTAGTTCGCAGCCTTGGACAAACTAAGACGGGTCACTACGTAAAGTTGCTCAGATTAGCACGTAATTTCTACCTCTTAATTATTGTTTTCTAAAAATAAAAAATATTTTCAAAATGTATACAAAAATATTTATTCCCTTTGATTTCGAAAAAATAAATTATTATAAACTACCATTTCAAATATAATTTGCTTCTCTGTAGCGGTTACCCTGAACGACGATCTCAGAGCGCTCGCCTATCTCGGACGATGAATAACTTCTGTGCTCGGTCGGCAACCTGTTGTGTACCGCGACTTGCTCGATAGTGTGCGCCGGAGCGCCTGCGTTCGAATCCTACTGTTGGAACTAGCTGCCATGCCCTGCTCCTCCTATCGTGTCACGGAAATGCCGTAGGGCCGCCACACACAAACCATACTGACTGGCAAGCAGACCTACCGATGCTATAAGCTTTAGCCCATGCACATGCTACCTTAACCACAGGTGTTTATGTTAGATCAGATGCTATGGAGCTATATACCATGCCGTGCATCCAGTATATTTATAACTTGCGTGAGCATGTGACCTTATCCGCAGTAGAATAATGCTTAGACATTATTTCATCTTATACTTACTATCTTTGCAGTCCGAAGGTCAGCCGCCGATCTTCAGCGCCGAAACACGCCTCATCCTCATAGGCATAAGCCGCCCTTATGGCATTCGGTCGTGCTCCTCTATTTGGACCCCCTTACTGGACTTTCCTGTCAATTGCGCAGAGCTACTTTGCAGCGCATGAGCGTCGGCATAGTCTAGCACCTGGCAAGCAGTTGCGTTACTTTATACTTGATTTCATCCCAGATCAGACAGCTCGACCTAGCCAAGCTAATGCAAACCAGATCTGCCCCTGCGCAGCTTGATCTTCTTTTTCGATGGTACGATTGTCTTGACTCATCGCTCCTACTAATTACAGTCAAACTCAAGCCAGTTTAGTCTACCGATCCATATCCTTTTCAGAGTCTTTGATGCATAATTAGACTCTATTCCATTCCTAGAAAGCACCGCAGCTCTTCTGCTATCATTTAGCACTGTTTATCGGGAACGCCCAACCTCGCGTTTTACATAATCGCATTTAACTTGCCATTAATATTTGGCCCTTCATTCTCTCTTAGGCTATTATATTTGCATATTTTAGCTATACAACAACGGTTAATCTCTTACTCATACTTCTTACATTTGTCAAACATTCTCCCTCCTTCCTCTCTCTTATCTCTGTTTCTCTCAACTCTTCTTCTCAGCTCTATTCGCTTCGCGCTTTCTGCCCCTTTCTGTTTTGCCGGCGTCGTTTACGCAGCGTTTGTTCTGCATCGCCCAGCCTTCTCTATTTACCTAAGCCCTTCCGCTTCTCCTCTGAAAACTTCATCTCTGCAACAAATCGACCCACTACAAGGCCTGACTTTGCTCTTACCAGCGTTAGTCCCATTTGGTATAATTTCCTCGCCTAGTTAATCGACTTAGTGATGCGAGTTTTGATCCTTACTTCTGCATCATGAGAAAAGTTTGCGCATTCTTTCTGTTTTTATACCATGCCTGCACTTAATGTCTGCTCTATCTTCTTGGAATTTCTTCATATTTCTGCACATGCACTGGCCTTTCTGTTAATGCACCTTATTAAAGGCTTATTGCATCGCTATCGCCCCTTTTACACTCTGCTTTTGTGCTTATCGATCGCTAAGCGTCTCTACCTAATCTGAGCAACATTAGCGTTGTGTCTACTGGTGATGATTTAATCGGCTATCACTAAGGCCATGTCGCCGACTATGTCTTCGATAGTAGCCTATTCTTGTGCTAATAGACTCGCTAAGCTATAGAATGATAGTTACTATTTACGTTTTTTACTGCACCTTCATGGCACGTAAGATGCTTGCTACTTTAGTACTTCCTTCTAGTTTGAGCAGGCATACTCATGGGCACTGTAGCGTATTCTCCTAGCGAACCTTTACGCCTATTGTTATTGCCCTCCAAAGGGATCCCAGGACTTTTACGTATTGCAAGCTCTTGCCCGTATTAATCCTTTCTGCTTTATACCGAATTCCGTCGCAGAGCTTCATTAGACCCCATAACCCGCAGATGATTTTTTGAGAAATAATCCCGCTTTTACTTTTACTTTTCTGGATGAGGCATCTTAGTTAGACCTCATGCTCTTACCTGCAAATAATGTCGGTAGCAGGACGCCTAGTCCCACTCAGCGTCCTCGGCCGTAATGGCCGCTCTTCGCGTGACACGACTCCATGTTCTACATGTGTGTCTCGCCTGCGTGACTCTAGAGTTAGTTCTCAGCTAGGCAGTTTTCACCAGCCGCTACTTGATAGTAAACTCTAGGCTGATAGAGAAGCCAATCTATGAAGTTTTCGTTACTCATCATTGTCGAGCTATTATAGCATCAGAATCAGTGTACGAGAGATGGCCCCTATTATCGGTCGACTGACACTTCATCGCTACTGCCGGCCTAGATATCTTATACCCTCTTCACGCTACAAAGCCGTATCATATAGCGACGGCAGGTCCGAACGATGGGTGACCGGTTCGCCACCTCATTACATGAACGTTCTGAACTGAGAGCTCGAGGTGAAAGTGACAAGTCGCGCAGGACGAAGCGCACTCGAAACATGCAGAAGGCGGAAGTTACAGAGGCGCCTGTCGCCTACTTCCTGCAGCGTTGGCCTTGAGGATGCCATCGCCATGCTATGCACAAAGAACATATGCTATCGCTCACTTCCTATATGGAGCCGCTCGCGAGAGCGTCCTGAGCGCAGAGCCTTGCCACATGATATAGCCCATTCGGATCGCGGCATGTATGCCCATGCAGCTCCAAGCGTCACTTAGTTACGCAGCGCTAACTGCATGCTTCACGGACGACTTGAAATAACAGTCCAATTATTGCTCCGACCGCGCCCGATCTTAACCCTTATTTCAGCCTTAGCCACGATAATGCTGTCAGCCCAAGATTGCAAGATTGACTCCCTGCCATGATGAGCTCATGATATGTCGCCCAACACACAGGTCGATGCCATAGCATAGCATAGTATACCTCACCCCTTTGTCTTCACCAAAGCCGCCGACCTTCTTAAACCGCTCACTCCTCGTTAAGTGCCCTGACCTTCGGCAACCACATTGCCAGCAATTCCGCCAACGTAATCCCAAGAGCCGCCATTGCGGACTGTTAGATCCCATTACTGGTATCGCGAAAGAGCACATGCCGATTCATGCCCTCACCCTCCTTCTCCTGCCGTCCTAGATGCTATAGCCAAGCAACTAGACCTCATGCATGCGACCGGAAAACTATCTGAATGTTATGTTAGATCTGTAAGCATTGTCGCGCCCTTGTAGCGGACGCTATAGTTGAACGCGAACTATCTACATGGTCATCAACAGCCTTCCTATACAAATGTCTCCCGTTTTTTGCCAACACATTTGATTAAGATGTTAGCACTTCTACTTATGTCGCTTTCCTAGTACTAAATTATATTAAAAATAATAGTAGCTGCTAACCCTTTATGGCTAGTCAGTGTTCAGAGCCGGGATCGGCCCTTCGCAGGCCTGAATACATTATATATAAGACCCTGACCGGCATGCGTGCAACTACTTCTAATTCGGCTTACTACTGCAGTTTTTGACTCTTCTGTACGCTAGTAGCGTCCAGCTTACCAATATGGTTTTACCTGCTTCGCTGTTCTTTAGTCGCACCTTTACGTGACGCCACTTCTTTGCGTTAAATAGGATCCCCTTGCATAGCACTCCCTTATTGATAATCCTTCTTTCCTTTGCACCCTTCGTTAATGCAGGTCTCTCAGGCGATTAGCCTTGGGATTATTGTAGGACCGCACTTCGCATAGGCTCAGACTTCTTACTAAGTTATTCGCCTCTAACTCACTCTTTCTTGACTAACTGGGCTTACAAGCGTTCGCTACTTCTTCAGCGGCATAATACTTTTGAACTAACTTCGCTAACTTATTTAGCACCGAGACATCGCACTTCTGATAGGCTCGATCTCTTCTAAGAACATAATTTCGTAATACCTCTATTCTGGAACCCTTATCTTCAGCACGCCTCGTCCTTGTCTCTTTACAGGATATTACTTATAACTGTCTGCATAGGCAGTACTGCACTTCGTCATTCTAGTCGCCATCTACTTACTACTTCATGATTCTTACAGCCTCTATCTAAGGACCTTTGTAAGTACTCTTAGCGATTATTTTATATAACTTGTCTTTCATGATAGAGAATACGACTTCGTTAGGTGGCATCTCTTACTAATGATTTCAGTATATCCTCTTCTCTAGCGACCTTTGATAGCGTCATCTCTTTAGGCGACTTACGCTATTATAGACTTGTCTCTAGTAGTCGACTCGTACTTGTATCTAGCGTCGACCTTCTTCCTAGCCGTTAATATTCTGTAATCCCTCTTTTTTGCACTTTGTTCGCCCGATCCATCTTTCAGAGCGCAACTATTACATATATTATATAACCCTTTTTATACTTGCAGCGCTGCACTTTCCTAGTCCTAGGTCGAGCCCTTCTAAGTTAAAGTAATCCTCTTTAATAGGGTTGGCCAGACCTCTTTCCAGGGTTTACTTGTAACTTGGGTTGACTTGGTCCGACTTTTGGACGCCGGCCAGTCTTTTAAGTTATTTTATTAGCTATCCGTAAGACCTCGTCAGGTTCTTTTTGAGATTGCTTTCTATAACTTCTTACATTATTTTGTATTCATCTTTGCCGATTTGTAGAAAGTGGTTGGCATCTCTAACTCGTCCTTTGGGTGAATCACGTTTTCACCTTTATCAGACGACTCATCTTTATCATGGTCGTGCAGTAAAATTGTTTTTCACTTTCTGCCGACCTGTAGCTTTATAATCGGACGATGAATACTTCAGATTAATGCATCTTGAAATCTTTGTAGAATACCTAGATAAATTTTATTCAAAGAAAAATGCAAATATATACATATGGGAATTTTCTCATCCTCTTAAGTTGGGTATGATCTATGTCTCAACCTGGTGCCTCATTAAAAAACTTTTTCAGGAAAAAGAGCGCATCCACTGGTGAGATCCTTTACCTTTTCTAACTGTAGTACCTTCTTAGGTTGCAGGCGTGCCATGACCTTGGAAGCTCCCGTCCGTTGAGTTCGGACACTCTGTAGTAGCCCTTCCCGAGTACTTCTATGACTCGGTATGGTCCTTTCCAATTGGCTGCCAGGTTTCCCTCTCCGGGTCGAGTTGTTCGATGTCGTTTCGGATTAAGATGAGGTCGTTTTCAGCGAAACTTCTTGGTACTACCTTTTGGTTATATCTAGAAGCCATTCAGCGTTTTAGCGCTTCTTCTCTGATCCGAGCTCTTTCCTGAACCTCAGGTAGTAGGTCGAGTTCTTCCCTCTGGAGTTGGGAGTTTGCTCCCTCATTATAATGGACTGCCCTATGTGATCCTTCCTCAATTTCTACTGGAATCATTGCCTCTGTTCCGTATGTTAGACGGAATGGGGATTTCTTTGTAGTGGAATGTGGCGTTGTTCGATATGCCCATAGGACTTGTGGGAGCTCCTCTGCCCAGGCTCCCTTCGCATCCTGCAATCTCCGTTTTAACCCTGTCAATATGACTTTGTTGGCGGCTTCGGCTTGTCCGTTAGCTTGGGGGTGTTCGACAGAGGTGTACTGGTGCTTTATATTCAAGTCGGCTACTAATTTTCTGAAGCCCGCATCTGTGAATTGGGTGCCATTTTCTGTGGTTATTGAGTACGGGACCCCAAATCTTGTGACAATGTTTCTATTTAAGAATTTTCGGCTTCTTTGGGTAGTGGCATTGGCTAATGGTTCTGCTTCGATCCACTTTGTAAAGTAATCTACCCCTACTATGAGGAATTTAACTTGCCCTGATCCCTGGGGAAAGGGGCCGAGAAGGTCGAGTCCCCATTTCGCAAAAGGCCAAGGTGCAGTTACGCTGATGAGTTCTTCTGGCGGGGCGATGTGGAAATTGGCATGTTTCTGACATGGTGGACATGTTTGTACGAATTCTGTAGATTCTTTCTGTAAAGTTGGCCAGTAAAACCCTGCCCGGAGTATCTTTTTGGCAAGAGCCCGTGCTCCGGGATGATTGTCGCAAATGCCGCTGTGTACCTCTTCCAACACTTCCCTGGTGTGGGAGGTCGGCACGCACTTTAGTAATGGTACCGAGATCCCTCTTTTGTACAGGATGTTGTTTATGATGGTGTAATACTGTGCCTCCCTTTTTAGCTTCTTCGCTTCCTTTTCTTTTGTGGGGAGCGTTCTTGTTTTGAGGTAGTTAATTATGGGGATCATCCATCCTTGGTCCTGGCCTGTTATGGTTAAGACTTTTTTCGTTTCCGAGATTGATGGGTTCTGTAGCATTTCCTGGATGAGGCTTCTATTATTGCCCCCTGGTTTGGTGCTGGCCAGTTTTGAGAGTGCGTCAGCTCAAGCATTTTGCTCACGGGGTATGTGGCAGATCTTGTATTCCCCGATTTGTTCGAGCTGTTGCTTGGTCTTATCCAGATATCTTTTCATGGTGGGATCTTTGGCTTGGTAGTTCCCTGCTATTTGTGATGTGACCACTTGCGAATCACTATAAATGTTAAGTTTTCGAGCTCCCATCTCTTTAGCCAGTTTTAGACCAGCTAGCAATGCTTCGTATTTCGCCTGGTTATTTGAAGCCGGGAATCCGAACTTGAGGGAGAGCTCAACTTGGGTTCCCTGGTTGCTTTCTATTATAACTCCTGCGCCACTTTCTGTTTTATTTGAAGAACCATCCACATACAGATTCCACTCTGTGGGGGCTTCTAGGGCATCTGTGAATTCGGCGATAAAATCGGCCAGGTATTGTGATTTGATGGCGGTCCGAGTTTCATATTGGAGGTCGAATTCTGACAGCTTGACTGCCCATTGTAGAATTCTACCTGCTAAATCTGTTTTTTGCAGTATTCCCTTTAAGGGCTGATTAGTTCGAACTTTAATAGTGTGGGCCTGGAAGTAGCGGCGGAGTCGCCGAGATGTTAAAACGAGAGTGTAAGCAAATTTTTCTATTTTCTGATAGTTCAGCTCGGATCCTTGCAGTGCTTTGCTAATGAAGTAGACGGGTTGTTGCCCGTTTTCGCTTTCTCAGACCAGTGCTGACGCTACTGCCTTGTCTCCTGCTGCAAGATATAGTATGAGTGGTTCTCCTTCTTGAGGTCGGGATAGGATAGGTGGCTGTCCTAAAAACTTCTTAACGTCTTGGAACACTTGTTCGCATTCTGTCGTTCACTCGAACTATTTTCCCTTCCTTAAAGTAGCATAGAAGGGGAGAGATCTGATTGCGGCTCCTGCTAAGAATCGAGATAAGGCGGCCAACCTCCCGTTGAGTTGCTGTACTTCTTTTACGCAGGTTGGGCTTTTCATGTTGAGTATGGCCTGGTATTTATCTGGATTTGCTTCAATTACTCTTTGTGTGAGCATGAAGCCTAAGAATTTGCCTGCTTCTACCGCAAAGGTGCATTTTGCTGGATTGAGTCGCATATCATGCTTCCTGATGGTGTCGAACACCTGGGCTAGGTCGGTCAACAGTGTCTGTTCGATTTTTGTTTTAATTAGCATGTCGTCCATATAAACTTCCATGATTTTCCCGATGTGATCCGAGAAGACTTGATTCATTAATCTTTGATAAGTGGCTCCTGCGTTCTTAAGGCCGAAAGGCATTACGATGTAACAGTAGTTTGCCTTTGGCGTTAAGAACGAGGTCTTTTCCTGGTCCGGTGGGTACATGGAGATTTGGTTGTATCCTGAATACGCATCCATAAACGAGAGATATTTATATCCA
>QBTX01002153.1:0-24569 GCA_003063285.2 Arachis monticola
GCGTTTAAACGCCAGTAAGGAGCATCTGGCTGGCGTTCAACGCCAGAACAGAGCATGGATCTGGCGTTGAACTCCAGAAACAAGCAACATCCTGGCGTTCAAACGCCAGGAATGCACCCTGAGAAGAGCTGGCGCTGAACGCTAGAAACAAGCATAGAACTGGCGTTCAACGCCAGAAACATGCTGCATCTAGGCGTTAAACGCCGAGAACAAGCATCAATTTAGCGTTTAAATGCCAGAATTGCATGCAAAGGCGTTTTACATGCCTAATTGGTGCAGGGATGTAAATCCTTGACACCTCGGGATCTGTGGACCCCACAGGATCATCTCAGCATCTGTGGACCCTACAGGATCCCCACCTACCTCCACTCATATTCTTCCCTCTTCTCAACATTCACCCTCTCTTCCCAATAAACACCCTTCCCCAAAACCCTTCACCACTCACCTCAATCTCTCTTCCCTATTACCACCTACCACCACTCACATCCATCCACTCTTTCCCATAAACCCCACCTACCTTCAAAATTCAAAATCACTTTCCCACCCAAACCCACCCAATATGGCCGAACCTACCCCCTCTCCTCTCACTATATAAACCCCTCCATCCCTCCTTCATTTCCACACAACACAACCCTCTCTTCTATACCTTGGCCGAGTACACCCCCCTCACTCTCCTCTATATTTTCTCTTATTCTACTTCTTTTCTTTCTTCTCTTACTCGAGGGCGAGCAATATTCTAAGTTTGGTGTGGTGAAAGCATAAGATTTTTGTTTTTCCATTACCATTGATGGCACCTAAGACCGGAGAAACCTTTAGAAAAGGGAAAGGGAAGACAAAAGCTTCCACCTCCGAGTCATGGGAGATGGAGAGATTCATCTCCAAAGTCCATCAAGACCACTTCTATGATGTTGTGGCCAAGAAGAAGGTGATCCCCGAGGTCCCTTTCAAACTCAAGAAAAATGAGTATCCGGCGATCCGACATGAGATCCAAAGAAGAGGTTGGGAAATCCTAACCAACCCCAGTCAACAAGTCAGAATCCTAATGGTTTAAGAGTTCTATGCAAACGCATGGATCATTAGGAACCATGATCAAAGTGTGAACCCGAATCCAAAGCCTTGGCTAACCATGGTTCGGGGGAACTACTTAGATTTCAGTCCGGAAAATGTAAGGCTGGCGTTCAACTTGCCAATCATGGAAGAGAACGCACGTCCCTACACAAGAAGAGTCAACTTTGATCAAAGGTTGGTCCAAGTCCTCATGGACATATGTGTGGAAGGAGCTCAATGGAAGATTGACTCAAAAAGGCAACAGTCAAAACTGAGAAGCACTGCGACTTAGCTGTAGTAGAGGATGGTGATCATTTCAACGCCTCAATACATTAATAATACCCACTAGCAACGTCTGCATTACTACTAGCCACCGGCATCATCATCCACAGTATCATAATTGACCAGAAGGGAAGTTCATCAGATTATACCTCAAGAACTCTACCAGGTGGCACCTGACAAGCTACCTACCACTAATGCAAGAGTAAGCCTTTCCTCACCTCATTAGCCACCTATGCAATTTGGATGGGATTGACATAGAGGAGAGAATAACCTCATGCATTGAGACAGCCCATCACTAGAAAAGATGGCCGAAGCCAACAAGACAGGGACGCCTATTCATCAGATTCTCCAAGCACAGGGACGCCCTATGAAAGAAGCCTCATCACAAGAAAATCCCTGAGCATGCTCAACAGCGATGCACTTACCTCCACAGAATTTTTATACAGTATAGCCACAAATCAAACACCTCCTAGGAGAATTAATTTCCAACATGAGACAACTAAAGCCTGCCGAACATCAGAGCCCACTTCCCATCATCCTTCATTGAAATAATACATACGAAAGCATCACGAGCAGCCAAATGAGGGTACGAGAGCAAACAACCAAGACAAGAACGAGACCATAGAATGAGCCTCAAGACATCATTGTCCTCAAGACGGAACGCCACCATCTACTAGCGTGGCGGCTCATTCCTTATTCCTTAAAATTTTATGTTTCGTTTTTTAGTAAATGTTTATTTATAGCTTTGTGTCTTTATTACATGAGCATAGTATCTAAGTGTCTATGCCCTAAAGCTATGAAAATGAATCATGAATCCTTCCCCTCTCTTAAAATGAAAAAAAAAATGTTTTAAAACAACTAAAAGAACAAGAAGTACCATGGTTTCGAATTTCATCTTGAAAGTAGTATTAATTAATTTTTGTTTTTTTTTTTTTTTTTTTTTTTTTTTTTTTTGAATGAATGCTTGAATAGCGCATATGTCTTTGAATTGCATGTTAAGATGTAAATATGTTGCTCTTGAAAAGAATGATGACAAGGAGACATGTTTATTGATAATCTGAAAAAATAAAAATGATTTGCTTGAAGCCAAGAAAAAGCGCTGGGAAACAAAGACTTGCGAAAAAAAGAGAGAGAAAAGGAATAAGTCAAGCAGAAAAGCCAAAAGCTCTTAAAAACACAAAAGGCAAGGGTAAATAAAAGGATCCAAGGATTTGTCCAGCATCATGGATAGGATGCCTTAAGCGAAAAAAATCCTAGGCCTTAAGCGCTAAACTAAGCTTTGTCCTTACCACCGTATGTAGCTTGTGGCGTAGGTGTCAAGATGAAAACTGAGACTGACGGTTAAAAGTCAAGCGTCCAAAGAAAAAGCCAGAGTATCATTGTTAAGAACCTGGACACCTCTAATGGGACTTTAGCAAAGCTAGTCACAATCTGAAAAAGGGTTCACCCAGTTCATGTGTTTGTCCATTTATGCTATCCGGTGTAATACTGGAAAAACAAAGACTGCTTAGGACCACGGCCAAGCCCATAAAGAGCTGCTGTTCAAGAATCAACATACTGAACGTAGGAAATCAATAAAACACTATCTGAACTCTGCAGTTCCATAGAACCAATCATTCTGAACTTCAATGATAGTTGAGATCCAAAACTATTCAAGAGGCAAAAACTACAAGTTCCGCTCATCTGATTGCGAGCTAATATTTCATTGCATATTTTGCGAAATTATATAGTATATTCCTCTTTCTAATTCCCTTATTGATTTGAGTGTTGGTGGACAAGCAACAATTTAAGTTAGGCCAAAACAGATGGTTAGCAGGTATGTGATTCTTTTTTTTTTCATTTAGTTTTATCATATATATATGTATAGTTTTAGTATATTTTTATTAGTTTTTAATTAAAAATCACATTTCTGGACTTTACTATGAGTTTGTGCGTTTTTCTGTGATTTCAGGTATTTTCTGGCTGAAATTGAGGGACCTGAGCAAAAATCAGATTCAGAGGTTGAAGAAGGACTGCAGATGCTGTTGGATTCTGACCTCCCTGCACTCATAGTGGATTTTCTGGAGCTACAAAACTCCAAATGGTGCGCTTTCAATTGCGTTGGAAATTAGACATCCAGGGCTTTCCATCAATATATAATAGTTTATACTTTTCCCGAGTTTAGACGACGCAAACTGGCATTGAACGCCAGTTCCATGTTGCAGTCTAGCGTTCAACGCCAGAAACAAGTTGCAAAGTAGAGTTCAACGCCAGAAACACGTTACAAACTGGCGTTCAACTCCAAAATTGACCTCTCCATGTGAAAGCTTCATGCTCAGCCCAAGCACACACCAAGTGGGCCCCAGAAGTGGATTTCTGCATCAATTACTTACTTCTGTAAACCCTAGTAGCTAGTCTAGTATAAATAGGACTTTTTACTATTGTATTTGACATCTTCGGATCTTTGGATTATCTTTAGTTTCATCTTTAGATCACGTTTGGTGGCTGGCCATTCGGCCATTCCTGAACCTCATCACTTATGTATTTTCAAACGGTAGAGTTTCTACACACCATAGATTAAGGTGTGGAGCTCTGCTATTCCTCACGACTTAATACAAAGTACTACTGTTTTTCTATTCAATTCAACTTTTTTCGCTTCTAAGATATTCATTCGCACTTTGATGAGAGAATTTTTGCGTGGTCTAGAAATTTGCGGATAAATACTCGTTGCAAGTATAGTTTCTAAACCTTCAAAAGTCCTTTCATACAAACATTTTTGGTTGTCACAAGTAACAAACCCCTTTAAAAATTGTTAACCGAGTATTCAAACCTCGGGTCGTCTTCTCAAGGTACTGCAAGGAAGTATGTTCTTATTATTGGCTATTAAGGTTGTAATCGGGGTTTAGAAGGTGAGAAGCAAGTGATTTAAATGAAAGTTGAATCTAGATTCCACTTAGTTAACCTTTGCTAAAACAAAGAAAAATTCTCGACAAAGGAGAAATGAAGTTAAAAGGTATATGGAGAGTACATAGACGGTCTTGGCTCAAAATAGATATTTGAATCCTGACACAAATCATATAACTGGGCGATATCAATGCCTCTTATCTCACTCTATACATGTGCTTGGATAAAAGACCGACAATAATAATGTGTCGTATATATCTTTTCCACCTTGTAAATGAGATTTATGCTATCCATGCTGTGATAACACGTGTTAAAATTGATACGTAAATAAACCTTTCCCCGATGATGCTGATCGCTCTAATGGTTTCTCGTTACATGTGGTAAAACAGCTACTAATACGCCACAAATATTTCATCTTACACTGTAAACAAGATAAGAACATTACAACAATTATCCTAATAAAAATCCAAACCTAAAAAAATTACAAAACAAAAAAAAAAAAAAAAATTTTTTTTTAACTTATATTTTAAGTACTTATGTGAACTAAACGATAAATCCATAGCAGGTTGCTAGATTATAATGTTTTAAATTAAAATTCTTTGAAATTGTAGGTAGTCATGGGTATCTTTGGTCAGTCTACTAGACGCATTGTTGTGCCAAGAGTATATGAAAGAAAAGATGAGATTATGATCACTAGTAAAACACCTCAATCCTGAACCTCAATGCTAGTGCTATATATACCACTACACTTATCCCACGGGACAAGGGTGATGCCGTCCTACCCGTGAAGTGCCAATCACAGGACCACACTAACGGACATGTAGCAAAAATGGCCTAGATGTAGGCAAAAAAATAAAAGCATACTTAAAATGCAACACCGATAACTGTTACGTATAACAACTGGTTCTCGTTTCTTAGCTTGCTACAGGACTGAACTCTTACTCCGACACAGCAGCCATAGCCAATATGCGATTCTCATTATGAGATCAGCTATAGAAGCACTACAGGCTCATGTTTCAATACAAAAAATCCTCACTAAATGTACACAATTACGGCAGAGTACGAGCAATAGATGTGTGATCCATATACCTCCTACCAACTACTTCGTTTGCTTACCACCTTAATCGGGCACTGCAACTATATATCTAATAAACTCACTCTTCAGTCTACCAATATTCCTTACTTATTACTTACCCACAATGACCTATATCCCTGCGAGAATTGACTTGCTGTGCAATAACACAACATGCTCAGACTCCCAGCACCAAATCAACTGTGTCCGCTGCCACTTCTTCATCCGAATCGTATCAACACTCGAAAGCCTCTATATCTTATGATACACCTTAAGTCCGGCTCTGAGTTTTGCCAAGAATTGAGCTGGGTTAACGACTTATATATATCGACTAGTATTACCTCACCGAGCCTAGCCCAGATCAACGCCTATAAGACCGCATAGCGCGCCGCTGTTCCTCGTCTTTTTTAGTAACTAAATTATGACATGGCACTGTCTGCAATTAGTGGAAAATCAGCAGACCATAGCTCGTACGGGTTGGTAGATAACTCGCTGTATCCCCCTCAACCCTCTTTGATACTCGGAGAGTACTTCCCCAGCTTCCCCTTAAAACCAGAGCGCGCTACATCATCCAGTCCACATGGCCTTCTAAGTTTCCAGTGGGAACCTAGATGAATTCTATATAAATTCTTTTACAATTTTTTTTTTTTTTTTTTTAGATATTTTTCATTTAATCCAGAGTTTGAATAGTGTTCCCATGACCAACATCTTGTCTCAATTTACAAGTTTCTAACTATGACTTTATTAATATAATAATACATACTCACATATCTTAATTATTATTTACACAGAGATTATTTTCTTCCCGACTAATTAGATTTATACTTCTTTGTAGATATCTATACCCGACTTGATTTCACTCCCTTGCCTTTATTTATGTACTTAATTTATCAAATTAATCTCACATCCAAGTCATTAAACGCAATCTCAACGTCGACTCCGGTTCACGAAACTCATCCACATACCCGTTCAGACATTGATACCCTTTACATTCCACCTCCGCTGCGCCACTTCACACTCCCTGTCCTACTCGCGCAACATGCTTTGCTAACATGCTAAGAAAAACTCATAATGCGAGCTTCATCACGTTTCTATGTGTCGCCAACCGAATCCTGATGCACGCTAGCATACATATCCAAGGTCACCCTTATCTTTTGAGATTTTGTTTCTTTTTCTCTAATTTTCTCAGCATTTTTTACATCTCTATGTTCTGTTGTCCCATTCCTATCGCATCATTCCTTGCCTATAGGGTTTCATCGCTAGTCTTCTCATTACCTCTGTGTTTCATTCCCCTCTGAAACATGTTATTTCTGTCCGTCTTCAAGTTAATGTTCTTTTATCTTATTAGAAGATTCGGATCAAAGTTTTTAGAATCAAGTCTATAAATCATGTTTGAACAGGATTTTATTGTTCGAGAAATAATTGAATGTTCCAAGTATGAATGTCAATTGAACGAGAGATAAGTGGATTACCTTATCTCTGAAAATTGTGAATCAAAGTGGCTGAGTTCTTGTTCTATTCTAGGTTAATGATAGTCATTCGCACTAAATTTATGATTCCGTTAGGACTGAATACATATTGTCTGTTATTGTCTTTGAAACAATTATTGGATTGATTTAAACAAAATATGTCATTGATTCTGCGTTATCACATCGACAACTGTAATAGTAAGGCAGCTTCTGCAATATCTGCCACATCTTATTTTTTGACTGAAGTTTGCTACCGTCGTTCTCATTTTTGTCATTTTCCGACTATTTATTTATTAAATTGTTGTCAGTTTGTAATTTTCTATAAATAAAATGTTTAGGCTTCAGACTTCAATACAGTTGACTCTAAGGTTGAGTCACTAATTCTTTTGTATTGAAAGTCGAACTCAAGTGGTGAGGGGTGGTTTGAATATCTAGTCTAATAATTGTAGTTTGTTCGCATTTGTCTCTACTGATCCTGTAGTGAATAATTTTATTCCTTTGTCTTGCGTAAACAATTTTGTCTCCTGGTTGCATGGCTTACTACAATTTGAGCAATCTGTAATATACGAGTTTTGAATCTGACTTTAATCCTCAGTATTCTTATGATCAAACAAACCACCCACCTATTTCACTTCACACAGTTTCAGTTGTCACCTATTTTAGATGTCCTAATATGGTGCATTTGAGAATAACAATTTTTGTGTATTTCAGGTTTGCTTAGTGAGATTCGAATACTGTAGAACTGTGACGCACGCCCTTTCTCCAAACATCTAGGATCAAAACTACATCAATCCTCAACACCCACACCTCTTCATCAAGTCCCGCAGCAGAGCACGAAATTCCCTGGCTGGAGACATACTTCATATTCAAAGAATTTGAGAAGAGAATAAAATTCTCTTTTTTTTTTTTTTTTTGTCAATATTTTATTTGTAGACCAAAATTAAAATATTGCTTTCTTGGGGCCGATGCAAGAGTAGCAGCTGCCTTATGAGTATTTGTAGATGTTATTTTCTTTCCTCTCACGAATCACCACCTACAATACAAACAGATAATATGTTGTTCCTGGGTTTATCTGCTATATTTGAGTCCTAGTACCGTTCGTTCAACACAATGTGGCCATACTATGAATCACCAGCTATTTTAATGAACACATCGTATATCATTGACTTATTGATTCGTAGTCCCGATCTGTATTCAAGTATAAACTAAAATCTAGCGCTTTTCCGGTCCTCTTCAATTGTCTTGGGAGATCACCATGGTCATTCAACAATTCTGGGATGTATTTTGATGAAAAATGAAGAATATTCATCATTCAATGGTTACCCTTGAACTATTGGACTCGATGGGGTAAATAAATGCACTCCGAAAGGCCATTCACCACGCTTACATACTTTAGCAGGTTCCCTTTACAGCCTTGATCACAATAAACGACCGGCCCCACACCGAATCCTATATGACATCTCCGCACACGTCTAAGGCGCAACAATAGACAGATAGACACACTCACGGAGTCGATACCATATACTCAACTCTTCACTACCTGCTATGAGTATATGCCCACAACACTAACCCCTGCTCCCCACTCATGTAATCCACTAGAAGCTGACTGGTGCATCCGATAACCTGTGCCGAATCCTCGTATAATGATCCTCTCATTCAAATTGTTAACACTGTATGGGCCAAAAGATACCGAGAGCCCAACAAACAATCCGGTTTTTGCTCCAACCACTCGTGTAAGAGACCGTATCAGAGCTTGCATAAACCGTCCCTCAGTTAGGAGGACTTAACTACCACACACGCCAAAAAGTAGACAATTCGACCACTCACATTCTTCCGTATATCCAAGATACATATGCGACATCTACACACATAAACAATATTTCCCCAGCTTTAAACAATATCCCGTCTACAACCATCATCCGTTCTGCTATCAAGGTAACGCCTAACACTCACTACCGTGATCAGTGCACCGTTCACACCATCTTCTCATTAGGAATTCAACCCTGCATCTGTATATACTTACTACCTTTTATGTGTGTGGGAATCATCTATATTCTTGTTTGTCTTGTGGCAGCATCTAGAGTGCACAATTATGCATATGTCTTTCCATGTCACCTATTTGGTTACATGGCTACTAAGGATCTTCAATGTATCTCTTTTCTAATTCCTAAGTTTAATTTCAGTACAGCTTTGGAAAGTTCGTCCAATTTTATCGCGAGGATTCTCTCAGTTTAGCAAGCGAGGTGCCGTAATCGATGCCACCCCACTTTGGCCATAGATAGAACTCCGACACATCAGAGGCGAGACGAACATAACGCTATTCGCTCCGTTTCCTCCTATAACCAAACAGTTCATTTACAGCACCAATACCAGCTCACCTTAAAATTGAAAGTCACTACAATACCAAAATTGCCTAGGTAAGCAGAGCCAGCAGGAGAGCGAGAAATTCGGCAATGCTGCAGTATATTTTCGCATACCATCTAACCGTGTGCAACAAATATCCTATTAACTTAGGACTACCTCAATGTTCAGCATTGTTTATACTCATGAAAAGTTCAGGAAAGTCCAAGAACAATTTAGAAGAACCAAGGTAGTAACCATAAGATCCCAACCGGCACGTCGTTGAAGCCCCGCTTCCGTAGCGTTATTATGCGTCTAATAAAAAGTCGCGAAAGTCCTAGCACTCACCAGGATTTCCTTCCATCTCAATCAATTCAACAAAAATACTTGATACTGTATACATACAGATACGAATATCCATCCTGTAGTAGTTAACCTACCGTCAACTGTGCGTTCATGTGACAATAATTGAACTTAGTGAGATGCAAAGACTCGGCAAATATTCCTGCTTTTCACTCGCTCTGACGTCATGTTAAGCTTTGAATTGAGCTAAATAAAGATTCCCCAAGAACATATATAATATAACATGAAACAAACAATTGAGATAAGGAAACGGAAGAGGACGTTCATCCACACCCGCTTCTCATTACTTCTTAATACGCTTCGCACATGCACGAGTCTCTTTATTTAGAGCCTAAGAGTAAGTTACATCGCAACTATTGCACTGATTTCATATTGTCTTAACTTAGCTACATAACAGATATTTTGAGACACTAATCATCAAGCTCAGATCTATCACGTAGACCAGTTGAGTGGAGCACTGTTTGCGACCAAAAACTACTTCTGTGGCCATCCGTCGTCGGATTGTCCTACATGGCACAAGCTCAAAATTCACTTGATTATTGTGGATTAAAGATGCTAAGTATGCAAAAAGCCAAATGCCAAAGAAAATGTTTCGCTCTCACTTCTCTGAGCCGCTACGAAGACTGCAATTCGCTATCGGCAATGGAACTTAACCAACTATGCAACAATACTCCCAACCACGATTGTAGAGACACAATGAGAACTCTCGCGGTCGCAGAATCACATCCGATCACATCATCACATGCTAGTGGATCTATTGAACATAGAAAATACGCGCATACAAACTCCAGAATGCTGCAAAGCTAATGAACAAAAGAGAAGTCATAGAAAGAAAGCTCCTAGTAGCGGTAAAAAGACGACTGTTACCTTATAAACCAACGGAAGTATCATTTATACGTTTGTGCATGTTTACATTTTTTTAAAAAAAAAAAAAAAAAAAAAAAAAAAAAAAAAAAAAAAAAAAAAAAAAAAAAATATTGAAATAACAAAAGAGTTAATAGAAATTATACATTTCAAATTTAGGAGAAAACAAATAATTAAAATTTTTATTTTTTTAAACATTTCAAAAGTTTCATATCCCAAAAGTTGCGAACCGGGCCCAATAATAAATTAACCATGTAACCCAGTGTATACATTGGGACCCCACAAGAAACCCAGCAAGAACAAAGAAATTCAACATCCTTCTCCAAATTAATCCTATGGTAGGAACTTAGTGTGCCTTCTAGCAAATGGATAGACCGAGAAGAAGATGTAGGGAAATGATGAACATCTTTCTAAAACACCCTCCTTAGCACTATTCCATACATTATCCTTTTAAATTTTGCCCGAAAAACTTATTCCTCACATACTCTTTAATTCAACAAGCCGTTATTGCCACTGGTCGCCTATTGCGTCAATCATGCCCCCACCCCACCACTATCCATATTCTGACTTCCGCATAGAACATATTTGTGTAAAGAAACCTTGAACATTATTTACGGCACATATGGTCTTTCATTCTTTTTTCTTCTCTATATGCATATCATTTTTCTCAACTTTTTTATTAAACTTTCTCTCTGGTCATTTAGCAAACGTATTACGGCGATTTCGAGACCATATGTAATGGATTTTGACTGCTTTTCGGAGTGAATGCTCCAAGCACCCTAAAGACTCTCTCATAGCAATGCGATTTTTTCAAGAGCCTCACGCCCGAGATTTACGGTGGTGCAACGGGTAGAGACGTGAAGCCACTCAAGGTCTCCCAAATCCTAAGGTAATCCATCAATTTTGATTAGAACCCTCAGTTATGTAAATTGAACCTGATAGTTTTATTGTCGTACTACATTCAATGAATGAAATACGTGTAATAGACTAGATGACCTTGGCTTGTTAGTGACCAATTGACATTATAGTTCAGTGAGCGGAGGCAATTATCTCAATAGCAATCCGTTGTAGTAATCAGTCCTAATAGTGTCTTCATCCCCAGAATTATCAATGCTCTGTCAACAGGTGACGTTCCAAACATTCCTGAACTAGATGGGAGTCCGTCTATATCGTATCTCTCTCTAACACTAATAATAATCAATAATAAAGGTTGTTGAGACCTAACTCTGTGAAAAGAACCTACCAGTGGTTAATACTAAACAACTCAAACATCTTCCCGACAACACAGTAGAATAACACAAAAATAAATATTCTTAGCGAGCTATTCAACATATGTTAAATATAATATTTAAAAAAAAAAAAAAAAAAAAAAAGTACAAAAATCAAAATTGTAAAAAAAAAAAAAAAAAAAAAAAAAAAGAAGATAAATAAATAACAATTTTTTTTTTAAACTAAAAGGCAAAGGGAAAAAAAATAACTTATTTCGTAAATCTAAAAACATTAATAACAACTCTTCATATTAACAATACTCATTTTTCATATAGCTTTACCTGTAATCTCACAAGCATCTCAAAACATTTCTCGACAACCTGAGTAGCTCAGAAAAGGATGCTATGCACTATCCGATCACAGAAGGGTTGGTGAAATGAGTCGGATGTAATTGAAAATACGCTTTGTATTTGCAAGAGCTTAAAGAATGTTTTTACACCATAGTATCAATTTAACCATGTAGTTAGTACTTAGATGCAAATACACAGAGAACATAAGCTTACAATGCTGTAGAACATATATATAATTATAGATTCATGCGCGCGTTCATCCCTGTTAGCCCTCCCCTCATTCCACAATACCCACAGGCGGAACGACAATCTACATCCATATTCTCCGCCGACTTCTAACGCCTATGAGTTTGTGACTAGAGAATATGATTATTATCGTGTCCGAATTAGACTTCAGTTATTTTGCGTAGCTGATCCCAACAATTGATGGGGATCCCGAGCAAAAATCAGTTATTTCCTAACAAGCCTTGCCCAAATAATCGAGAAACCTAACAGGCATACTGTGTCCGAACAATCTGAACACTCTTCTCTCTATAGCCACTCAAAGTGAATGTATTTCAAACTTTAGGTTAGTTACAGAAGTGGATTCAATGAAATGATTTGTGAAGCAGCTACACCATTATCTAGCGTTGAAAATTTACGTGGAAAAATATAAGTCAATCAATATTGTCCTAAAAAATTAAATAAAAAAAAAAAAAAAAATATATTTTGAAACAAAATATCACATATATTATTCCCGACGCTGTTGAGTGAGATGAATCGATCATATAGAGCTAAGTGCATTTAATTTACGTCTGAAGATTCCGATATGAGTCTGACGCGTTATGAGATACTATATTGACGAGTTCTAGAAAAAAGAGCGCCTATATGTCTATCATGATGTTCATAAAAGTAGAGATTCAACACACTAGAAGAACACGAAAGTTACAATACTTGGAAAATGCAGTATGCGAACTACCAATAAATTTGACAACTAAGTTCCTACTTGAAAAGACTCTATTGTTATTGTGGTTCAATGCATTATAATTTAACAGAGCATATTTATGGAGTATTACAAATATAAATTAACACAAAAAAAAAAAAATTGATTTTAAATTTAAAATGATTAACCTTCTTTCTTTGATTATGCGCACGTAACTAAACTTACTTCACTTTTCTATACACCTAGTCTAGCATAGAGTTTGAATCTCGATTACAATCACATTATTAGGATCTAGCTTGTTAAACTTATTTGTTTCTTTTTTTTTTTTTTTTTTTTTTTAAATTTTTAAGATTAGTTATTTAAATAAGACTAATCTATTGACATATTCAATGGTGGACTGGCTCTTTATTACGAGCCTATTGTCCTTGAACACATTATAGCCAACTTAAAGTAATAAATTTTCAAAACATGAAAAAGAATAAAAAAAAATCTTTTGAATAAGTAGAATTTTTTTTTATTTTTGCTTTTTGATATAATTGAAAAGAGGTATGTTATTATTTGAGTTGTTTATTTTGAATTCCTATCTTAGAAGAATTACAAAACTATACTATATAAGCAAAACTTATTGGTATTAAACTAAGCTCTATACTCAATATTCTATTTCTCACAACAATTCAATTGACTTTATGGATCTTATAAAGAAGATATACCATTTGCTATATTTTTCTCTAATATGAAACATATGATAATGATACTCTGTGATTAACAATGTAGGATTAATATAAGTGAACATGCCACACTGATCTGAACGGAAGACATACCCCTTCATAACATCATCAAGATGCAAATGAAACGTCTCTGCACTGAAATCCAACAATCAACCAACATCACTCTACTACCATTGCCAAAAACAAGCACTTGAGCCACGTGAGCGTACCTTCGACTTGAGTGTATTCAACGCTAAACCTTGATAACCCACTACCGAGGAAAGAACACTCCGCAGTTTGCAGAAGATCCAGAATAGTATTTAGAGATTTCTACGTGAGTACTCAAATCCTAAAACCACATGGATGGACCCATTTCTCTTCTGAGATCCAGAATAGAAAGTCTAAATTTCTCTTGTTCTGTGGTACTATGGCCGAATGTAGAAGAACACAGACGATTGACCAGAGGAATCGACGTTCATGACGACCTACTTACAAACCATCACTAGCGTCGTAGTTTACATCTTGTTCGAGACCATTACTGAGTACAATTCAGAACTGCAAACGTGAGTGAGTGAAAGATTACCCAATAAGTGATGATTAACACAAGTACATCGAATCAGAGAACCACACACAAGAATGATTGTATCACATCTAGTGATGACAACAGCTGATGACCACGAATCACCGCAATCCCAAGAGAATGAGCCCAATTATCTTAGCAAAGACTAGAATGGATCTATGGGAAAGAATTGCAGATAGCTCAGCTATGCACAAAACTGTTGAGTGCACCCACTACCACAAAGACTTAGCCATATGAGTAAGTTTGTCGGAAAGATTAGGAAAAAGATGCGAATTGTGGAACTACCCAAGACAACTTTATAAAGTGAAAAGTCATGAAGCTCTAGATCACAAACAAGAAACACCCAAAGAAGATATATTGTCGATATTCAATTTAGCATCTACGATACATAAACAAAACTTATTCTTTATCTGTCATTCTATCGTACCTAACACGACTGACATAAATGCGACTATCAGGTTGACAACAAATACAACGTAATCACGTCCTATCTTAATATTTACATATCCGTACAGAAAATTAATTAATTTATTTTCATTATGTATTTTTTTTTTTTATTTTTTAGAGATATTGAAAAGAGAGAAAAATGCCTAAGTCACAAACATGCTCCCTGAAGACTACTTACCATAAGTGTAAGACACTAACATAAAGCTAGCTCTAAATACATGCATCTTACACCAAGCCAGACACTATCTCCAGTCCTGCTGCAGATCTTCTGCCTCCGACTAACCGCACGACACAGCAATCCGCTCTGTCCAACGCTGCCAAGAAATTGCAATTCCCAGTGGCGCAGTCTTCTGGTTAGTTGTACCTGAACAAGGTCTATCGAAGACACATGAATTCTGAAGAAAGAACCATGAAATCTGCTGCTTCCTATTTGAGTTAATTCTGGTCTCACTATAAACATACGCCCTTCAGATCTACACAAGCCGGGACATACGTCCTCAACCTGTTTCTTAAATTCTGGGTATCTCAAAACTCCGCGATTCACTTGAATCTACAACACCCGGACAACACCCACAAATCACTTCCATATGTTAAGACACACACCCGTAATCACAACACATCGCCCACATCGTAGTCAATGTATCCGAGTTTGGACATCTGGCGGTTCATCTTGTTTCTCCGATTAGGTAATTTTCTTTTAATTTTAAGCTTTTTTTATTTCTTATTTTTCTGAATAATGCAACTAAGATAATTAATATTTTAAAAAATAAAACTATATTTCTCTCTTTTCCTTCGTCTCCTCTTTCATTATTATCACTATAAATAAATTAGAAAAAAAAAAAACAAAAATTTCATTCTTTTTATTAAAAAATCTAAAAAAAAAAAAAAAAAAAAAAAATTTTTTGTGTTTCTTTTCTGAGTCTAGAGTCAATATTTAAGTTTGGTCGTCAATTCGCATCTTTTAATTTTCAAAAACTTTTTTTTTTTTTTTTTTTCATGCATTGCATTCTTCAATATCTCTAAGTTGTTACTGGCCAGTCTTCTTGTTTGAATCTTCATATTTCTTTGGTGTGTTTTGTTATATCATAATTACTTCAAATTTCAAACATCCAATTTAGATATTTATATTTTAAAAGAATTAAAAATATATATATAAATTTGGTGCTTTGCAGTTTGTGTTTTTGCTTTCTTAAAAATTTTCAACAAATATTTTTTTTTTTTTTTTTTTTTTTTTTTTTTTTTTTTGTTCTTTTTGTTCATCTTGACATTCAAAGTTTTCTGCGATGCATTCATTGTTTTGATTCGAAAAATTATTTTCAAAAAAAATTTTTTGTGTCAAATTTTGTACTGTTTTTCTAAATTTCTGATTTATAATATTATTTAAAAGATAAAAAATATCAATCAATATCTTTTCCTTTTTAAAAAAAAAAAAAAAAAAAAAAAAAAAAAAAAAAAAAAAAACCTTTTTCAAAAACTTTTTATATTTAAAATTTAAGTTCTATTTCTTATGAGGCAAATCAAATTTTCAATTTTAAATCCGTACATTTTTCAGAAATCTTTTTCAAAAATCAAATTCTTTTTCATTTTTTCTTAAATTTTTTTTTTTTTTTTAAGTTTATAATAAAATGATTTTTCCAAAACCTAGGTTTTATCGTTAATCCTTATCTACATATTTCGAAAACTATTACTAAACAATTTCAAATGTGATTGCAGTTGAAAAATTCGTAGAGGTTTGTTACTGAACCCTCAATCCAAGAATCAGGTCCAATCTCTTTAAACTTTAAAAATCAAATCTTTTTTGGTTTCTTAAGAAGGTAGGAGAAAAAATGCAATAAAAAAATATTTTCAAAATCAAATCTCTTTAAATTTATTTTTCTAAAACCTTTTTCAAAAACTAATTTTCAATCCCCATATCTTTTTCGAAATCAAGATATATAAAATCTTTCTAAAAAAAAAAAAAAAAATCCAATCTTTTTCAAAATTTAAAAAAAAAAAAAATCTTTTTCAATCAATCTTATCTTTTTGTTTCAATTTTTTATTTCTTAAGAGATATTTTTTCTAACTTATTATCTTTCCAAAATTTGATTTTCAAAAATCTTTAACCACTTAACTTTGTTGATTTCTTATCTTTTCAAAAACTTTTTTTTTTTTTTTTTTTTAAAATTTCTATCTTTTCCAAATCCCCTCCCCTCTTTTTTTTCAAAATTCCTTTCTTAAGATAAACTTAATTTACTTTCATTTTAAAATTTTATTTTTAATTAATTTCAAAACTTTAATTTTCGAAATTTAACTTTAATTTTACATTTTATTTTTAATTAATTTCCTTTTTTTTTTTTTTTTTTTTTTTTTTTTTATATTTATATTTATTCATCTCATCTAACACTTCTCTTCCACCCAAAAATCTCATATCTCTCTTATCCTCCTCTCTGTGTTACGAGTTTTCCCTCTTATCTCTCTTACATTACATTCTTCCTCTTCTCTACTCACATAAAAGAACCTCTCTCTATAAAACTCCGCTTATCCCCTATAAGGGTAAAAATTTCCGATTATTCTCTGCTCCCAAAATTTCTTCCTCCTTCTCCCTGGAATTTCATATGCGAGCAGGTAATCAAGTGATAAAGAACATTCTTGTTGAAGGCGATGTAATCCTAAACCTGAAAAGGGTACTCTGAAGAGGGAAAGCCTAAGGCGAAGCTTAAAGCACCAACTCCTATGCGAGAGAAATCGACAGAAATTTTCAGAAAAAAGAATAACTGACAATAAATGACCCGAACTCAAATAAAATATTCAAGGAGCGTCGATATCTTGCTTGGTGCCACCTCACCGGGCACCTAATTCAATTTACATGGAGAAGCATCATCAATTCCTTGCCCATTGGACGCAAACCAACTGTTTGAACGCTTAAACCTCAATTAGTTTCAGTCTTCGATGGCAAAAAATTACCAATTCAGATTGGTACTCTCGACCATCTGAAAATGCCCTTTCCAGTCTCTCAACACAATATCTTGCAGCTCCTGTGAATACCTGCTTAAGTACCACATGGACGGTTCGATCACTGAAAGTCCACAACGCTGCTTAGCTCTTTCCCGTTTGCCGTGTAAGACCGACAGAGCTATGAGTATGTTGGACTTCTCAACCCTAAAGATACCTAAAACTCTGGCGTAAGCTATCACGGCTTCTGCCAAGTTCTCATTCCTCGCAAAACTTAGCCAAGCTTACGTGGACTGTTCCAAACCTCTCATGACAGAAAGAAGGAGAATCCCTCTATGAAGCCTTGCGGAGAGATACAAAGGAACTGACCAAAAAGTTTCCTTCTGACATGCTTTTAGAATGGACCATCCTGGATATATTCTATGATGGTCTATCTGAGTTATCAAAGATGTCATTGGACCATTCTGCAGGTGGATCCAATCACCTAAAGAAAACGCCTGTAGACTAAGCTCAGAACTCCAGTTGACATGGTTGCCAAAATAACCAGTTGATGTACACTTCTGAGAGGAAATCCATGTTAAGTAATGGGACGCGCTCAGAGGAAAGGAGTTCTTGAAATGATACTCTGAATGTCATAATGGCTCAGAACAAAATAATACTGACTCAACAAGTACAATATGATCTCAAGAGTCGAATCGTACATTCGACAGTAATCACTCCCAAACAGTTACTAAATGAAGCATCATTCTGAAGAAGCTATGATCCTGAGAACCCAACAATAGCAGAGGCGAATTAACATGGGTGAACCTTATGGAACACCTATAACCCTCTCATGGAGAAATCATCCAAATTCTTCTCATGGAAGGACAAACAAAAGCCTCAACAAGGCTTAATAATGGTGGTGAAGAAACAAGTTTAACAATAGTAAACCTTCTCCATCATCCACTCAGCAAAACAGATAGAGAATTAATGAGCAGAATCAGTCTAGCTTAGCAAATTTGTCTCTGATCTTACTAAGAGCCAACTATGAGATTTCATGAATGAAACGTCTTCCATAAGAAATTTTGGAGGCCACAAGTGTGCCAGCGGAGGCAAGAAAATCAATGAACAACCTCCTTAGTACTCTCCCAAGCAAATACAGAAGGAGATCCAAAGAAGAGAGTGCAAGGCCATTGATATACCAATCATCCGCCAAACCCACAAAAGAGAAGAGGACGTGATCCAGTGAGGAAAGACCCTCCGTAGGACGTCCATTGATCAATAAGGAGTTTCCTCTGAGGACCCAAAGGGAATCTGAGGCTCATCTGGAGACCATAGAGATTCCATTGAACCTACCTCTGTGCCATTCATGAGCTCTGATGAGTATTCCTCTTCTGAAGAGAATGAGGATGTTACTGAAGAGCAGATTGCCAAATACCTTGGTGTAATCATGAAGCTAAATGGAACCGCCGAATTATTATGGATATGAGAACTTGCGGAAGTAGCGGAACCTCCTATGCCTCATCAATAGACTGAGTGGTCTGGATACAACGAACAATTACCTCAGCCAAGAAACAATGATCGACTAGAAAGTCTCTACTACCTGTGTACATAGGCACCATGATCTATTGGGACCCTATGCTGACCTTAGCTGTCAGCGGATAAACCTCTGCACCACTCCTGTAATGTAGGAGAAACTCAGAATCCTTGAGCGTACAGGATGCCAATTTACTCATTAGTAGCATGCAGACAAATCTATGAAAATGGCAGTAGCTGTTTCAGCGTATGGACTAGTATGAGGCAGGTTCAGTAAAGCGTAAAGGCGCTTTACATCCCTGCCTGATATTATATTAAGACACTGGGAAGTGATGAGGATTAATCTCATCTGAATGACCGCTGCCTGAAAGAGCATGTGATGATGTTGATACAGAGCCTAAATTGATCCTTCAACTGAATGAGGACAACCTTGTGTTAAACTCAAAATCCTCCTTATCATGAAGCAATGGAATGGAAAGCAAAGCTGTCTCTCAGTACAGATGCTAACTAAACCGCCCCACAGTCAAATCAAGTTCGGCATGAAGCCAGCACTCTAAGTTTGGGAGTGAATCCCTATCCAAATCTAAGTTTTGAACTGCCATCATTTGGGGATCTATCAAAATTGACTCTAGATCACATGCTGTGGCTCCATGAGAGCCTCACTTCAAGATATTGACATTAAAGAAAGCGCTTGTGGACAACCCAATTTTTATTAATCAATTTATTATTCTTTATTCTTATTATTAGTCTCTTTCATGTTTCATTACTATGCATGATCATGTGGCAGTTCACAAAATAAATACAAAAAAAATAGATTGTAAAACGGAATAAAACAACCAGCAGGAAGAAAAAATTCACACCCTGAAAGTAGGAAGAGCTTACTGGTTAAATAAGCCAGAAGGAGACATCTGGCTAGGCATTCCCAACGACCAGCAACAGAGTCATGGGATTTGACGCGTGAACGCCAGAAGAAACAAGCAACACCTGGGCATTTCAAAAACGCCAAGGCATTTCACCCTGAAAGCAGCCTGGCGCTGAAAATCCCAGAAAAAGCATAGAAACTGGCGTTCCAGACATACGTGCAAATGCATCATTGCGATGAACGCCAGAGAACAACATTCAACTTCAGCGTCCTTAACGCCAGAATTGCATGCAAAGGGCATTTTACATGCCTAATTGTGCATGATGCAATGAATCCTTGACACCTCTTAGCCATCGTAGACCCCACACAGAGGCATCTCTCAGCTCTGGCCTGACCCCACAGAGGTACCCCACCTACCATTTCCGTATTACCTCCCTCTTCTCAAATCTCACTCTCTTACTACAACCCCAAAACACCCTTCCCCAAAACCCCCTTCCACCATATACCTCAATCTCTTCTCCCTATTACCACATACCACCACTCACATCCATAATCCTCTTCCCCATAAACCCCTCTACCCTACTTCAAAATTTCAAAATCACTTTCCACCCAAACCCACCCAAACCCACCTAAATGGCCATGAACCTACTCCTCTCCCCCTCACTATATAACCCCTCCTCCCTCCTCATTTCCACACACAACAACATACCCTCTCTTCTCATACCTTGGCCGATACCACCCTCACTCCTCCTCATTTTCTTCATCTTCTTCTACTTCTTTCCTTTCTTCTCTTTGCTCGAGCGCGAGAAATTCTAAGTTGTGTGTGTTAAAAGCATAAGCTTTTTTTTTCCTATTAACCATTGATGGCACCTAAGGACCGGAAGAAACCTCTAGCGAAAAGGAAAAGCGGAAGCAACAAAAGCTTCCACTACCGAGTCATGGAGATGAGAATTCAATCTAACCTAAGCATCCACAGAGCACCGCTTCTATGATAGTTGCTAGGCCAAAGAGACAGTGATCGACCCGGTCCCTTTTCAAACTCAAAAAACACAGAGTATCCGAGCCGACATTAAATCAAAAGACGCAGGCTGCGCCAAATCCTAAGCCAACCCATTCAACAACGTTGGATCCTAATGGCTTCAGAGTTCTATAGCAAAACTCAGGATCACTAGCGAACCATGATCAAAGAATGTGAACCCGAACTCCCAAGAAGCCTTGCTCACCATGGTTCGTGCGGGAACTACTTAGATTCAGTCCAAAGAAAATGAAAGGCTGCTGCGTTCAACTATGCCAATCATGGAAGAGAACGCACCGCCTCCTACACAAGAAGTCAACATTATCAAATTCGACCAAGCTCCTTCATGGAAATATGTGATGGAAGCGAGGCTCAAATGGAAGATTGACTCAAAAAGGCAACGGTCAACTGAGAAGCACTGGAACTGTCAGCTAGTAGCTAGAGGATGGTGGAGTCATTTCACAATAGCTCAATACTACCCACTAGCAACCGTCTAAGCTTACTACTAGCACCGGCAATCATGATCCACAGTATCAGTAGATGAGGAGAAGTGGGAAGTGTCTCAGATATACTAAGTTACCAGGTGCACCGAAAGCTACTAACTATGCAAGAGTAAGCCTTTCCTCACCTCCATTGTTCCACCTATGCAATTTGGCTGGGATTGACATAGAGGAAATACTTCTCATGCATGAGGACAAGCCCATCACTGAAAAGAGGTGAGCCAACAAGACAGAGCTATTCATAGGATCTCCACAAGGGACGCTATGAAAGAAGCCTCATCCATAGAAATCCCTGAGCATGCTCAAAGGGATGCACTTCCTCCACAGAATTTTTACGCTGAGCAGCAAATCAACAAACCTCCTAGAGAGAATTAATTTCCAACAATGGACAACTAAGCTGCCGAACATCAAGAGCACTCCCATCATCCTTACATTGAATAATACTAGAGAAGATCACAGCAGCAATGAGGACGGAGCAAACACCAAGACAAGGAACGAGACCATAGAAGAGCTCAAGACATTCATTTGGATCCTTCAAGAAGGAAACGCCACCATCTACTAAGCGTGGACCCATTCCCTCGTATTCTTTAAATATTTTAGTTTTCGATTTTTTAGTAAAATGTTTATTTATAGCTTTGTGTCTTTATTACATAGCATAGTTCTAAGTGTCTATGCCTTAAAGATGAATTGAATATGAATCCTCTCCCTCTCTTAAAATGAAAAAAATATGTTTTAAAAAACTAGAAAGAACAAGAAGTACCATGGTTTCGAATTTCATCCTTGAAAGTAGTTTAATTATTTTTGTTTTTTTTTTTTCTCATTTTTATTTTTTCTGAATGAATGCTTGAATACGCTGATATGTCTTTTGAATTTGATGTTAAAGAATGTTAAATATGTATGCTCTTGAAAGAATGATGATACAAGAGACATGTTATTGATAATCTGAAAAATCATAAAATGATCATTGAAGCAAGAAAAACAGTGAATACCAAAGCTTGCGAAAAAAAGAAGAGAAAAAGAATCAAGCAAGCAGAGAAAAGCCAAAAGCTCTTTAAAACCCAAAAGGCAAGGGTAAATAAAAGGATCCAAGGATCTTTGTAGCATCAGTGGATAGGAGGCCTTAAAGGAATAAAATCCTGCCTTAAGCGGCTAAACTAAGCCGTGTCCTCTAACCATGTGCGTGGCGTGAAGGTGTCAACTGAAAACTTGAGAACTGAGCGTTAAAGTCTAAGGTCCAAAGAAAAAAAAAAGAGTGTGCTTAAGAAACCCTGGACACCTCTAAATTGGGGACTTTAGCAAAGCTGAGTCACAATCTAAAAAAGTTCACCCAGTTATGTGTCTGTGGCATTTATTGTATCGGTGTATACTGAAAAAAAGATGCTTAGGGCCACGGCCAAGACTCATAAAGTAGCTGTGTTCAAAATCAACATACTGAAGTAGGAGAATCAATAACACTATCTGAACTTGAGATTCCTTAAGATACCAATCATTCTGAACATTCAATGGATAAGTGAATGCCAAAACTATCAAGAAAAAACTACAAGTTCCGCACTCATCTGATTGGAGCTATTTGTAATTTAAATTTGAATTTATAGTATATTCTCTTCTTTTATCCTATTGATTTCAGTTGCTGGGACAAGCAACAATTTAAGTTTTGTGTTGTGATACGAGTATACTTCTTTATACACTTTTTGGCATTGTTTTTACATTGGTTTTTGTATGATTTGGTTTAGTTTTTTAGTTATAATTTTATTTATTATTTAATTTAAAAATACTCATTTCTGGAAATTTACTATGAGTTTGTGTTTTTTCTATGATTTCAGGTATTTCTGGCTGAAAATGAGGAGCTTGAGCAAAAATCAGATTAGAGGTTGAAGAAGGATTGCAGATGCTATTGGATCTGACCTCCCTGCACTCAAAGTAGATTTTCTGGAGCTTACAGAACTCTAATGGCTGCGCTTTCTAATTGCGATGTTGAATATAAAGACATCCAGGGCTTTCCATCAATATATAATAGTTTATACATTTCGCGAGTTTAGACTGAGCAAACTGGCGCTTTAAACGCCAGTTTCAAGTTTTAGTCTTGGCGTTCAGACGCCAGAAACAAGTTGCAAAGTGGAGTTCAACGCCAGAACACCGTTACAAACTTGCGTTCAACTCCAAAAATGACCTCTCCATGTGAAAGCTTCATGCTCAGCCCAAGCACACACCACAGTGGCCCAGAAGTGGATTTCTCGCATCAACTACTTATTTTGTAAACCTAGTAGCTAGTCATAGTATAAATAGGACTTTTACTATGTATTTGACATCTTCGATCATCTTGATAGTTTATGCTATCTAGACTTATATGGGGCTGCCATTCGCCATGCTCTGGACCATTATCACTTATGTATTTTCAATGTTAGAGTTTCTACACTCCATAGATTAAGGTGTGGAGTTTGCTGTTCCTACTGACATTAATACAAAGTACTACTATTTTCTATTCAATTCAACTTTATTCTTTCTTTTTTTTTTAATATTTATTCACGCAAATCGATAATACGTGATGTGATGATTAGTGGTCATCATCATTCTCACTTGATGAATCAGCCTGTGACAAAACCACTTCCGTTCTACATGAAATATAGCTAAATGAGTATTCTCTTGAGATATCTAATACCGAGGACCGAGTCCGAAGATTTAGAATCTTCTGTGGTATAAGCTTAGGAATCCACATGCGATGGCCCATTCTCATCCAGATCTTGGAAAGTCTAACACCTGTCTGTGGTTATTCCGAGTAGATCCGGAGAGGGATGTCTGTGAAAACTTCAAACTCGCGGATTGGACGTAGTGACAGAACGCAAAGGGATAGTGATCTCTATCGAATTGATCGGAGAAATCTACAGATGCAATAGTCGTGTCACGTGAAGGCATGCTTGACTCATTTTTACAGAAGGAGGAATGGTAGCCATTGAAATAGTGATGCCCTACACAAAGCGTTGCCTATGGAAGAGAGTAGGACTGGTTGGATAGAAGACAGCAGAAAGCGAGAGGTATCAGCAGGAACAGAAAGCAGTCATCATATAACAACTTATCTTGAAATTTCTCACATATGAAGATTACATAATATCTACTACTATCTTATTTTCTGTTTAAATTAATTAGTTATTATCAAAAACTCCATAACTTTTAATATCCGCCTAAACTGAGATTTACAAAGGTGGACCAAGCT
>QBTX01002155.1:0-24532 GCA_003063285.2 Arachis monticola
AAACACATCAAGGCATCTTATGGAATCAAAGAGAAACTAGAATTCATCAAAATAAGGCTTAAAAAGCATGTTTTTACACTTAAGCACAAATATGGGAAAGATAACAAAACCATGCTAATTCATAGGCTAAATGTGACAAAAGGTTATCAAAACACTCTAAACTCAATACAAAATAAACCGTCAAATTGGGGTTTGTCAGTCATCCAAATAACACCTGAGCGATTCAGGATCGATCCCACGAGGATTGTTGGTCTAAAACAAACTATGGTTATCTTGCAGGTTTTAGTCAGACAGATCAGAAGGTTGTGTTTTTATGAAAAGGGAAAACTATTCATAATTTGTATTTGTAAATTGGAATGAAATCAGTAAGATGGATATAATTGAGGATTGGAGTTGCTTTGTCTTCCTGAATTAACTCTTGCATTACTGTCTTCTTTGCTTGTGAGTGATCTCTTCAATGGCAGGCTGTAAATGATTAACGCCTTTATTGAGAGGTCGTTAATACTCCTCCAGATCTGAACCCCAGGATTAGTGTGGATCCATCTCTACTTGAGGGTGAAGCTCGTACAGTCCATTCTCCTTAATGATCTTACTCAAAACGCCACAAACAAGGTCAGATCTTTCAGATCAGAGAATACTGCATCTTTGGGTTCTAGCCACAGAGACCTTAATCTCTCCGTAAATCGGTTGAACTGGTGTCTCGAGAAGTCCCCAACGAATTCATGGATTAGCCGTCTGAGAGATGTATGATTCAAGCTGGTGTTTAGTGCTTTCCATTGAAGTATTCACACAAATCCAAGTAGACGCAAATGTTTGTCAGGCACGTTCGTCTTAGTATGATGAATAGAGCTGATTGTCACTGATCATCCTATTCACCTTAATGAATCATCTCTAACTATTAAAATATAACATATCATATATTAATGAGACCTTTTATAATTTGATTTTTGTATATATTGTTGCATTAAAGGCTAATCATAATAATACACTTTAAATATTATTAATGTTAATTGATTTTTTTGTAACCACTAATTTATTTTTTTTCTTATTTCACTGTACCTACATAATATTGTAGAGATTGGAGTAAACTAAATTTTAATTGTCATTAATTTTAATTAACTTTTTTTTGTAATCACTAATTTATTATCTTACTTACCTAACATTTGTTTCATATTTTCTAAAGTGAAATAATAATTTATTCTAATTTTTTAACACAATTGTTTTCAAATTTTATCATAACTAAATTTAAAAATATCAAATACTTAAATTAATTTATTCAATTGACAAATTTACTCATAACATCCATAAATTCATACACATAACATCTATCATTTTATACTCATAATATTTATAATTTTATATATATGATATCCATAATTAATAATTTTTTACAATTAATATTACTAAATTTTAAACTATGTGTATTATTATATTTTTTAAATTATTATCTCATATGTGCACTAATGGGTCATAATTTTAATTATTTTAATATTTTTTATTTAATATTCATATGTAAGTTTATTTATTGATTTTAATATAATGAGTTAATAATTACTTTTAAAAATTTATTTTTTAATTTTTGTTTATATTTCATTTTTCATTTTTTTAATAATCTATATATAAAATATGAGTTGTATAGTAGAAATTGTTAAAAATTTTTAATTTAATATTCATAATTTTATATGTATAATATCTATACTTTTAAACACATAATATTTATAATTAATAGATTGATGTTAATTTATTATTTTATTTTGTAGGTTAAAAAAATAATAATTTTGGACTTTTTAATAAATAGAGATTAATTAAATATAAGATATTTTTATTGTTTTATAAAATTTTTATTTGAAAAAAATTATAAAATTATGAATATAATAATAATAAAAGAACATTTTTTAAAATTTAATTCACATTTAATTTAGGGTTGACTTTTAATGTACTTAACTGAGAGAAGATAATGAGAAAAAATAATTATAAAAAAATTAATTGTATTAATTAAATTCAAAGAATATTCACACTTTTTTATAAATATAAATATTATTAATCATCTATTTTTATATATTGTCTATAATATGTTGATTACTTAACATTACTCTAAAATTAATACTACAATAAAATAAAATAAAATAAAATAAGACTAATAAAAAAAGCGGAGAATACTATTAGGGAGCAATGATGGGAGGGGAGGAGAGCTAAACACGAAATTCCTAACTTAGATGAAACATGGAGAAGATAAACATAGGTTCAAATGCTGCGTGATATATATAGTAAAATAAAAGTAGAATAATACCATGAAAAATGTTTATGCATGAGCCGGCAAAGGCAGAATAATGAAATGAACATGTCCATCCATATCTTTTCCATCTTATTTAGAGTATTTAGATAGTAAAATTGTATTATCCCAATTCATTTTACTTAAATGTTTATATAGATTCAAATACACTTTTAGTCTTTATTGATCCAATAATGTTTATTCATTTTTTTAAAAAAAAAATCTGAAGCAACATTATTTTTAAATAATAATAATAATAATAATAATAATAATAATAATAATAATAATAATAATATAAGTGGTAATATAATAAGTTATTGTTGTCCTTACAAAAATCTGCTGGTATAGCAAAGAAAAATTAAAAGGTACATGAATCAAGAGCAAGACCAGAGGGAGGGGTATTTTACCCTAAAATAAATAGAGTTTCCTTTTATGGCTTGTGATGGGATCAGATACCTAGCAATTATAAGTCTGCGTCCACAAGCAATTCATTTTTTATGTTTTAATTAATAATTAAAAAATAATGTAGTGATGGATACGTGTTGGACTGTAGAATAGGCTGCAGCAAAAGGAGGTTGTAGCAGCGACACCTGCCCTTAACGTGGCGGTTCCATGATTTTTCTGAGTATGTTTGCGCCAATTGACTCTTTTGTTCTTTTCTTTAATGCCTTTGTTTTGTTTTTGTGGGCCAAGCCTGAAATGGATCATATGGAAGCTGGTGCTGCTCACTAAATATTTCAGTCTTATTTGTTCCTTCTCTTCTATCCTTTGTTTTATATTTGTAGTCAGTTCTACTCACTACTCCTTAATCCTTATCATACTCAACACAAATAAACCTCTTTCTACATAAGCTAAGGGGTTTTTCGATCTATATACTTCCAGGTATCTACATAACTTTATGTATCATTCTCCATGCTTTGATGCGTGAAATATCCATCTAGATGTAGATTATTATTATTATTATTATTTTGTTTATTCTGTGTGACTAGGTCCCATTTTGGTTCCATCTTTTTATTTGATTATCTAATGGGCTTCTTATTTAATGGGATTTGACAAGACCTAATGTTAAAATATAATTGGTGTATATGTTAATTTAGGAAATGACTTTTATTTTGTTTATGATGAGAAATGTCACTTTTGTTTGTTTAATAATTATAATTCAATTTAGTATGTTAACTCATCCTCGATTAAGATTTAAGCCCTTTATTTACTTTATATGGCCGCCGGCAACTGTTTTACCAAATATGGAAATATTCTTTTCTTTTGACCCCAAACTCCATTCAATAGAAAATGTATATTTAAATGTTCTTTTAACGGGGTAGATCTTTCCTTCCCCTAGATTTAAGTTTCATTTTTCTAAAGCACGTGTGAAGTTTTTCTTTTTTTTTTTTCTCTTTCTCTAGACATAATAATCACCACAAGGTATGTTAAACTAGCTTAAAACACGGGGAAGACACAATTTAACTTGTTTAATTGGATTTTATTTTAACAAAAAATTACTTACTTAAGCAAGGCTTTAGCCTAATAATTATAATGTTATTTGTTGTTCATCTTTTACATCATGTTCTTGGCTATCAAATCAAGAAAATATTTGTGGCTATACCAGAAGAATTGAGAGCTAACGGCGGAGCCAAGTTAAGGCCCCACATTTTAAACAAAAGAAAGTAGCATTTTTTTTTTTTTGGTGACTGAAAGAAAGTAGCATTTATTTTAATGTGATAGTTCCATGATATTCTATAGAATAGAATTGTAGAATACCGTTGAACTTTGATGTTTACTTCTTTATTAAAAAATAAAAAAATAAAAAATAAGAAACTGGCTTTTGTACGTGAAAATGTGAAATTCAGTGTGGAATCAAGAAGCGAGAGCATCTATCATTATCTAGTTTTGAATAATATTAAAATAAATGTAGAATAGCATTTTGTTGCACCCCAAATAGAAGAAAAATGAATTCATTCCAAGTCGGTTGCTAATAAAATATTATAGTAAATAAATTATATAAATTGAAAACTACATCTCTTCTTTTACCTTAAAAAGATTATTCTAGTATTAATTGGTTATGCTTAATTTCAAGCATCATAGCCAGGGAAAAAAAATTTACTAGCATCCATTACACTTTATTAATATGTTAGGTTACGTTTCTGAGATATAAAATTGTATTAATGTTCTGTTAATTTCTGTATTTTATTTATTTTTATTTTTTTCAAAATCAAATGGAATAACGGTAAAAAACATAACCTCATCACGATAAAAGATGATAATGATGGGGTATAATGTCAATAATGGAAGTATGTTCAACACTATAGTTACTTATGCATGAGAGAGAGAGAAGCCAAATGAGCGTTGTCTTGAAGGAGCAGTTCACACCTTCACAAGGTGACAACTTATATTTATCATTAATCTAAAAATATTTATTTTGAATTTTTCATCCATTATATAAATAAATTGAACTTTATTTAATAATAAAAATCCAAGAGTTAATTGGAATACTTTGGTTTCTAATTTATTCATAACTGATCACAACTGAAACGGTAACGGTAGTTAATCTAACTAATCTTGATCTGATGAGGCTTTGTTTGTTTTGTTGCAGGAGATAGAAGAATTCGAAAATGGTGGTAGCAGAGGCGGAGATGAACAACAACTCCCAGGGAGAAGTGCAATCGCCGGTAATCCAAGTGGGAGAGCAGCAAGCCGGGAAGAACAACCACCACCCATTCTCCTCCCTCGGGAGACAATCATCCATATATTCTCTGACCTTAGATGAGTTCCAGCACACACTGTGTGAGAGTGGCAAGAACTTCGGATCCATGAACATGGACGAGTTTCTTAGTAGCATATGGAATGCAGAAGAGAACCAAGCCATAGTAAACTCTTCTAACAACATCACCAATAATAACACACCACTAGGTGAAGCTTCTTCTGCAATGATGAGGGAACAGCAGCAGAGTCTCCATCGGCAAGGATCACTCACTATTCCTGCGCCTTTAAGCCGGAAAACCGTGGAGGAGGTTTGGTCTGAAATACATAATAAAGTGGAACAGACTCAGCAGCAACAGCAGCACCATCATCAGCAGAGCAAGAGCAGCAACAGCAATGGCGCCATGCATACAGAGATTACTTATCGCCAGCCAACCTTTGGGGAGATGACTTTGGAGGATTTCTTGGTCAAAGCAGGGGTAGTTCGGGAACAATGTGCAATGCCGGGGATACCACAACCACTAGCAGCTTCTCATCACCATCACCATCCTCATCATCAGCAGCAGCAGTATGGGGTGTATTCTGGTAACAACTCTGCAGCAATGGCTCCTTCTTCTTTTGTTGGAAGGACTATTATCGGTGGTGGTGCTGTGGTTGCGGCTGCTTCGCCGTACCAGGCAGAGCCTTCTGGATACCCTGGGAGTAGTGGCAAGAGGGATGGTGGCGGCGGAGCATACCCTACACCGGGTTCCGCCGGCGGGGTTTGTTATGGAGGGAGGGTGGTGAATGGAGGGGGTGGGTACGGGGTAGGGCCCTTGAGCCCGGGCTCTTCGGACGGGGTGGGCACTGGGGAGGGTCAGTATGGGGTTGAGATGGGTGTGTTGAGGGGGCGCAAGAGGATGGTGGATGGTCCTGTCGAGAAGGTCGTCGAGCGACGGCAGCGGAGGATGATTAAGAACAGAGAATCTGCTGCTAGATCCAGAGCCAGAAAACAGGTGCTCTATTGCTCTTTTTCATTCATTCATTGATATTATTGTTTGTGGTGTCTACCAAACAAGACCTTGTTTCTCTACATCTCAAGTTTATGGTGTTAAATGTTGTTGCTTAATAATTTGATATAAACAGCTTGATTCATACCATGAGTGACATGTATGGTACCATGATCTCAAGAATATTGAATGAGTTAGAACAACAAAACTGCTTCTTAGTTCTTAAAGTCTTTTCAGATAATGCGTGTGTGAACTCAAGTTTCTGACCTCTAAGTTGCATTTCTAATATCTTCTAAGTAAGATGGAAGTGAAACCTATTTGTTAGCTTGAGTTACGTGAAACCTACAATAACTTTTCCTATACCCTTATCCAATAAAGGAGAAAGTTGACTTAGCTTATTATATAAATATTTTAGTGAATATTAACATCATTTTTCATGTATCCTGTTTAAGAGGTTGATGGAAAATATTTTCTTTGACAGCTTCACTAGTGAGTGAATGCATATAAAAAAACTTCAGTATTTCTGTTTTATTTATTGGAATATTTTAGTACTTACTTGGTAGTTATTATTATTACATCAACTTTATTGTTCGAAAATAGAAAAAGCAAAATAAATTGTCATTTTCATTCATTTTCTTATAAAAAGATTTCAAGTTCTTTCAAATTTTAATATCATATTAATTTATATTTTTTTATGTTCAAAATTGTCTGTACATAAAAAACGGATATTTGAAGAATTAAAATTTGACTAGATAGAAATTATTAAAAAAATTATTAGGTATATACTATGCATTTATATATAACTCATTTTTATCATGTATTTTGAATTTTATAAAAACAATAGTTATTTTATCTCGACTCCTTTATCATCGTAAAGATTACTTACTTTTGACGTTTTTTTTACCTGCTATGCTTTGGCAGGCGTACACAGTTGAATTAGAAGCAGAACTCAACCAACTGAGAGAAGAGAACGCCCAACTTAAACAGGCGCTGGTATGTACCATAGAAATTAACTTGTGATATGTTTCTTATTGTGTTTACGTGCTAACTAATAATTTCAGTTACTGATGAGTGATGATCATCATCATTTTGTTTTGTAGGCCGAGTTCGAGAAGAGAAGAAAGCAACAGGTAAGTGTCAACCAATGATACTATACAATTCTCAGTTTGAAGTTTTTGTCAAATTCCAGTTAGTCACCAACAAAATGACGTATTTTTCATGTTGACTTTGTTGAATTGGAAGAATCCTTTGTTTTAATAGAAGATAGGCCAAAACATCATGTAATAATGGGTTGTCCTGGTGCAGTGTTGTGAGGAGGAAATGAACGTTAGAGTTCAAACCAAAGCTCAGAAGGCAACAGAGAAATTGAGAGCATTGAGAAGGAACCAAAGTTGTCCTTTGTGAAAATTGTGCGACACAACTTCATGCCAGTGGTAGCAACCTAACCAGCATAACCTTGGATTCTAGAAGTGGGCATTGGATTTGGTCTTATTCCATCTTCTTGTTTGGTTGATCGACCACACAAATTTCCACCTGCTAAATTAAAGCAAGCAAGGAAACGAGAGATCAGAGTGGAACAGAAAAGAAGTGAAATTGTGATTTTGATTTGATATTTTAGCCAATGCAAGTTCACGAATGTATAATATAGCTCAAGGGGATTACTAAATCAAATGTATAATATAGCTGTTGTATTTTTTGTGTGCATCATTTCGCACTTGTTTTACTATAAAATCAATGACGTTTGATAAGGATATATATGATAACAATACCAGTATTCGAAGCATGACATTTTAAGCATAATTTATCATCATTTATTGCAATTTTTATGATGATCTAACTTGTCTATGGGTATTTAAAAATACACGAGTTGTCCATGAGCACTTTTGTAGCTCTACGTTTATGTTATGATGAGGAAAGTGAATATGCACACGTTTCTAATGTTATCATTATAGCACACTATTGTCAAATGTTTATTTCTAGGCTTGGCATTTTGATCAAAATGTAAGGTGGAATCTCGAGAAATTTAGTTATGGAAGACAAGGTAGAATTTTAGTTTTTTTCTGCACCGTATATATAGAGTGCTTAACAGATGCGATGTTACTCATTTACTTTACAAGCATTACTAATTGTGCATATCTAAATAAAAACTATAGAAACAGGTTCTGATGTATCCAATGGTAAGGCTAAAGATTAGAAACAGTTGAGCATGAGCTACTAACCTCAGAAAATGATGGTTCTATATCAGAAATTTTCTGCAAGGTATAATGCTTTTCGCAACAACTATATATCATGAATTATTTCCTTATTCTTGTGTTTTTTCGTATTTTAATTTATTCATTTCCTTTCTTTAGTAATATGATGAGTTTGGAAAACTCCAAATTAATTTAATGATAATCAAACATTATTAAAATAATTAATTACAAAATTATTAATTTGATTTTTAATCCACACTTATTAATTAATAATTTTGTTATATGCAGATTTCATCAATGGGCACAAAAGAATGCATGAAGTCTAATTTGATTGACAAAAACAATCAGCCTTTGTGCAAAATATTAATATAAGTGACTGATTTATTAAAATGATAATTGGGCCAAAAATTTAAGAAGCAAGCCCAATTAACATCCTTGCAAGACCAACAAGGGTTAGGTCCAAAATTAAAAATAAAAAGAAAGCAGAAGATGAATGCTTCCCACGGACACAAACTCATTCCATGGTTAGAAGTCAAATTTTGAATTAAATGGATTTAATGAATGTCTTGGTATATGGAAAGAAAAAATCTAATTTGATGGCATTTATTGAGTTGGGAACGTTACAAGGCAAAAGCATGGGAATTTGATTTTAATTGACAACATTCATTGCTTCCATAGCTTTGCTTTTCTTTCTACTCTCTCTTCTCTCTCTTTGCATTCGGTCACCTCACTGTCAGAGAAGAAGATGGTAGAAGCAAGTAATCTGAAGAAGGAAGCAGAGGCTAGGCATGGGTAATGTAAACCTAACTCATTTTCATTTTCTTCTTTAATTACATTGCAAGTTTTTCTCTGTTCTCTCTCCTCTTTCTTTCGGTCTTGTCTCGCAGGAAAGGAGGGATGAAGCAAGCTATCAGTAAAAATCACAGAGAAGCTAGTTGCAAGCAAGAAGCCATTGTGATGATGGCAGCAAGAAAAAGAAAACATAAAGTATGTAGTGGTTGAGATTTTCACCAAAGATGGTAAGATTTGGTGAGGTAATCTCGAGCTCTTCATACCCAAAAAGAAAGAAGAAGATCTCGGCCAGCAAGAAGAAGATCCTTGGAGATGGCTTGTCTCTGATCTTGCTCAACCACCACAGGAGGTAGCTACAGTGGCTACGTGATGGAAGAGGCAGAGATAGGAGCAGATGAAGCTATTATCATCATGAAGCATCAAGGGCCAGAAGTTCATCTTGGAGAGCAAGAAAAGATGAAGGGCTCGGATTGATGAAGATTGGTGACCAAGGAAGGACTAGAGGTAATTGCATGTTGGTTATTGCATTCGGTTACTTCTCCTCTCTCTCTGACCGAACTGGTTTGCATGAAGAAGAAGAAGATTAGCTTGGTTCTTTTGGTTTCAACCGTGGAGGCTTCTCCCTCTATAAATAGGGTGAACAGCCAGGGCTTGAAACAAGGAGAAAGGGTGAGAGTGCAAGGCACAGAGCTCTCAGAGCTACCTGAGCTAACAGAAGTTCTTCTCCTTCAATGTATTCTATTTTATATTTTTCTGTTTAATTTTGTCATGTCTTGAGTCTCATGGAAAAAGGCAAAACAGTGAGGTTTGTATGAAAAAGCCATAGAGCGAAAAAAGGCAGAGAGTGCAAAATTAAAAGAAAAAGTCATAGATGTCCTTAGAGTTCCTTTGTACATCTGTGTTGTGTTTCATGATTATGTGGGAATCCCCTTATAAGTTGGGTTAGCACTTTACAAGTTGAAATCTTGGCAGTGACCAAGTCAAGTTCAGTTTGGGATTAGATTCTGGACTTGTCCCAGATAGAAAGGGTAGTTCCTAAGGAGAATTGGTGTTTGTAATCAAGAATGATTATAGTGAAATTCTATCATCTTTGTGATGGAGACTGGATGTAGGTTGCACTGCACTTAGCAGCTGAACTAGGATATATCTGGGTGTAATATTCTCTCTCTTCTACTCCATTTCTGTTTCTATTGCACAGGAGATAAAACCAAAAAATATCTCGTGCCAAGTGACGAGACAAAAATAAAAGTCTCGTGGCTAGGGATGAGACAAAAATCAAAAAGTCTCTAGAAGTTGTTTCAAAGACCAGCAAGTGTTAAGAAGTGAAAAAAGGGGCTAAGATTCAACCCCCCTTCTCTTAGCCAATGAAAACCATCAATTGGTATCAGAGCTTGGTCTCAAAGAGATCAAGCTTTGCAGCTTGGAGAAAAGATCCAGATGGCAGAAAGCAGTGGCTCAAATCTGGTGTGCTACAACATTACAGAAGGACAGTCAAGCAACAGACCACCTCTTTTCAATAGGTAAAACTACACCTATTGGAAGGAGAGAATGAAGATCTTTGTGCAAGTAGTAGACTACAGACTCTGGAAGATTATCCTGGAAGGTCCTCAATTTCCATCCACCACAAGTGCTGATGGAGTGGTCACTCTTAAACCAGAAGCAAGCTGGATCGAGGAAGATAGAAAGAAGGTGGAGCTAAATGCCAAGGCTGTCAACTTGCTCAACTGTGCCATCAGCTTCGAGGARTACCGACGGGTATCACGATGCACAACGGCAAAGGAAATCTGGGACAAACTTCAAATCACTCATGAGGTAACCACCATTGTAAAGAAGACTCGGATAGATATGTTAAACAGAGAGTATGAAATGTTTGCAATGAAGGAAGGAGAGTCCATTGATGAACTGTTTGAAAGATTCAACATCATCATTGTTGGCTTAGATGCTCTGAAAATTACGTATCCTGATTCTGTGCTTGTAAGGAGAGTGTTGAGATGTCTCACAAAAGAGTGGGAAACAAAAGCCTTAATTATTTCTGAGAGCAGTAGCCTAGATTCCATGACATGTGATGATTTGAGAGGAAACCTTCTTGCTTTTGAAAACACTTATTTGAAAAAAGGATTCAAAAAAGAAAGGAATTGCTTTTTCTTCTATGACTGACCCTCTGGATGATGAATCCAGTGATAACTCCTCTGAAAATGAGTTGTTTCCCAAAAAATTTAGGAAAATGGTGAAGTTCAAAGAGAAATGCAAAGGCAGTAGTTTAAGGAAAATGAAGAAAGAGCTAAGCAAAGTAACTTGTTACAACTGCAAGGAAATGGGGCATTTCAAATCTGATTGTCCCAAGTTGAAGAAGGAGGAGAAGCCAAAAGGAGGAAAGAAGAAGGGACTGATGGCTTCATGGGAGGACTTGGAAAATGACTCAGACGATGATGAAGAATCAGAAACCAAGTCACAACCTTGTCTCATGGAAGATCACATAGATTAGGTAGTCTTTCACAACCCTAACACTGAAGATCTTCATCTTATGATAGACCACCTTTCTGGAAAAATAAATGTTTTCTACTTGATAATCAAGATCTTGAACAACAAATTATCATTTTTAAAGTTGAAAATGGTTTTCTCAAAGAAAAGTTAAGGGAGGCCGAAACTGCTTGTGAACTTGTTGAAGAAAATAAGCAGTTAAAAGCCCAACTTAGAAGTTGTGAAAGTGACCATTCTGTTGTTGCATATGTAAATTGTTTCAAGGAAAATGAAGAGTTGCTGAAAAAGATTAAAAGTCTTGAAAATGACTTAGCCAAGTTTACTCAGAGTTCTGAAAATTTAAATCAAATCTTGGCTAGTAAAAAACCACTCTTTGATAAAGCTGGTTTGGGGTTTTACAAAAATTTCAAATCTGATGAGAAACCCTCTTTTGAAAATAGAGCTTCATCTTCTAATGACACAAGGTTTCAAGACCCCACCTACTTTAACAAATCAGCAACTCCAAGGTTTTGTAGACTATGCAACCGAAATGGACACTTTTCCATTCAATGTTTTTTTGGTGAAAGGATTATTGGTGATAAACTTTACAAAGTTGTTTTTGATTATAATGGACTAGGACATAAGAGATGGTTTAACGTGAAATGATCCAAGAAAATTTGGATACCTAAGGTCACTTGAGCTTGTTTTGTAGGTGTGCCTAGCATCCAAATGGAAGGAAAATATGTGGTACATGGACAGCAGATGTTCTAGGCACATGACCGGAAAGACAACCTTCTTCATAAAGCTTGATGAGTATGATGGAGGACTTGTCACTTTCGGTGACGATGGTAAAGGAAAAATAGTGGTCGTTGGAAAAGTTGGTAAAACCTTTTCATCTTGTATAAACGATGTTCTTCTTGTAAATGGTTTGAAACATAATTTACGTAGTGTAAGCTAATTGTGTGATTTAGGATTTGTAGTTGTTTTTAGAAAGTTTGTGTTTTGGTTGTTTGTGAAAAAACTGGGGATATTTTATTTAAGGCTAAAAGATGCAATAATGTGTATGGATTGACTCTTGAGGACTTAAAAGAACAAAATGTAACATATTTTACCTTTCTTGAATCTGAAAAATGGCTTTGGCATAAGAAATTGGGTCATGCTAGCATGTACCAAATTTCTAAGTTAGTAAAGAAAAATTTGGTTAGAGGAATTTCCAATATTGTTCATACCCTGGGTCGAGCTATCCGACCTGGGATGATTGAAGATAAAGCGACCGACCTCTTCAGATTAGACTATCCGACCTCTTCTCAGAGAGCTCGGCCAAATCGACAAGAGAGCCCAGTAAAGGGCCCAAATGGAGGAACACGACCGAAATCCTAAGGCGGCCTAAGCCTATAGAGATAAGGGCGGTTCCGTTGAAGACACGCTGACCTCAACCCTAAAGATAAAGATAAGATAAGATAACTAACTTATCTTATCCAACAAAGGTCACGTCTCAACACTATAAATACACTGGAGCACCTAGGTATAACTCATACTCTGATTCTACTCTTTTTGATATAATTTCTTTAAGCTCTTTTACTAATTTTCGAATAACTTTTTCATCCAAAAAGAATTTATTTTTGAACTAATTTTTTTTTTTTTTTTTTTTTTTTTTTTTTTTTTTTTTTTTTTTTGGATAAAAAGATGTATTACAAGTATTAAAGAATGTGTCTAATAAATTCAATTATAGTATTTATTATGTGGATATAAATTTTAATTATTAAATTTAATTCTGTATAATAAAATACTATATTAAAATATAATATATATTAAAAATATATCAATATATATATTATTATTATATAATGAAATATAAAAAAAAAAAAAAAAAAAAAAAATTGATTTTTTTTTATGTGCACGAACATTTTTTGATAATATAGCATATCAATAAAAATTTGCGTTCTCTATGCACGAAAGAAAGAAATGTTTATCATAACGTAATTAATGCCTTGTCATATTCGTTATGTTGTTGTTTTGTTATATATATAAAAAAAAAAAAAAATAAAACTAATATAGTTAAAAGAAAGAAAAATTTATAGAATCAAATTGAAACTGAGTAAATTAAACATTAAAAAATAAATCGGTTATCTGTCCTTTAACAATAAAAAATTTAAAAGTTTACAGATTTTTTTAGTTTATCGATAATTCCTTTTTTTTTTTTTAAATTTATTAAAAATGTTCAAAATTAAATGAATAATAGATTAACTGTTATTCTGAAAATTAAATAACAAAAAAAAAAAAAAAAAAAAAAAAAATGGATTTCTTTATTATAATTTTTTCTTTTGTGTAGATAGATTTATATTTAAATGACGTAAATAATATAAAAAGATACTAAATATTTCAAGATAAATATTATCGAAATATTACATTAGAGTTAATTAAGTGCAAATTAACTAATAAAAAAAAATAAATTTAAAATGCATAAAATCTTAGTAAGGATGGGGATTAAGAATCGCTATTTTTGTCATTAACTATAATATGATCAATTACAAATAATAAAAACCCTAACTCGTCAACCACTACGAATTAAGAAAAATCAGTTAGGCTTAATTAAGTCTAATTCACAAGATCTAACTAACTTATTAATTGAACTTAGTGAAAAGTTCGCGTCAAGTAAAACAATATTAATTGATATCTATAAAATTATCAATCAATTTATAAGAATAAAATCAATTCAAAAAAAATTATAATCCAAACCAGAAAATAAAAATCTTACAAAAAAAAAATAAATTAATAAATGGATAAATTATAGAAATAATTATAAACAATAATAATGAAATAATAACAACTTACCTAATACAAAAAATAAATAGAACAAGTCATGTAAGTAAATTAAAGTATAAAAATATTGAAATTCATTAAAAAATTTGAAAATTTTTTTTATAAACTAAAATAATTGAATAGAGGAATAACAAGAAATATAAGAAACTAGAATAGAAAAATAAAGAAATTAAAACTAAAAGCTACAATCAAACAAACTAAAAAACCTATAACTAAAGAGAAAGTTCATTAAACAAATTTTTGAATTAAGATCTAAATCACACATTCACGACTGAAAAAATATTGAGCACCGTCTGCCGGGAATTGATTAAGAGCATTGGAGATGGTTCTTTGACTATCGCGCCAAAGCTGAGACGAAGGTAATCTAGTATATCATTGGTACACAACAACCTATTTATGTTGCATTGAGTCTTTTAAATTATTTCTAATCGCCATTGACTCTCTGATGGAACCAATAAAGAGAAGTGCAGAAAAAAACGCGATTAATCGATCAAAATAAACTATATACCCACTGGCGAAAAGCTTTGCATGGCGATGAAAGAAGAAGTATATAATTTGTTTTTTTATTCATATATTTGGGACTATCTCTATGACCTTAAGCTTCTTTGATTGTGTAGAATACGATAATAGCATAAACTTTGTTGCTACAGTCAGAACAATAAGGGAGGAGAGTCGTAGAGGAGAGTTTATGGAATCTACAGTGCACAAAAAAACAGATATTTCTTATCAATGATAAAGTAGAGTAATTGGTGTTAAGTACTATTATTATATTGACGATTAAAATTATGACTTATTATTGGTTAATAATTACTTCTCTTTTTATTTTGTCTTTTATTTCTCTATGAATGGTTTACTTCATTAATTGGTTTGGTATTGTTAGAACAGCAATAAAAATATTCAAATATGAGTTTCTTTATTAATCCTAATTCATTTCATTTTCCACAGATCCCAAGCCTTCAAAATGGACCAAAAGAAGTTTACAATTTTTAATTCTGCTTACTTTTTAATATGTGGTTCCAAATTTACCTCAGATGTTGCTAGAAGCAGTCTTTAACTTCAGACGTAATTTAGAAACAGTTGGAGTAGAATTGAAATTTAACTTCAGTTTCACTTATTCCTTATTTCTTTGAGAAAAGGACAAATAGGTGCCTTAGACCTTTTGTCTCGCGATATTTTTGTTCCTGCTATTGAAAATACTTTTTAAACCCCTGACCTTCACAAATTGGACGGATTCAGTCCTCGTCCAACATGCCCGTCAGGGCCTGATCCCGTCCAAATTGTTGTGAACAGTCAGTGGACTTAAAAGTATTTTTCAATGGGTCAGGGACGAAAATGTCTGCGGACAAAGGCAGGACCATATTTGTCCTATTCTCTATTTCTTTTTATAGTGTTGCATCCTATGAAACATATGCTTCTATTTTGGTTGTTTTTATGTAAATAACTTTTGAGACCAATTTTTTCATTCATATTTTGTGTGTTCTTTTTGACTGTAATGAAAGCTGTTTACAATTAATCATTCTCTTTTGGCGTGTTCTTGACATGAAATGGCCCATCAACAAAATAATTGTATCTTAATTTTGTCTGTAGGAATAAGAGTTAAGGAGATTGAGAACATGATGAGTCTTCTAGAGTGTGTCTCAAAATGATCAATTGCTCAAATTTCATAAAAAAAAACGAAAAAAAGAAAAAAAAAAAATATTTTAAAAATTAAATAATTAAATGTTATTTTTTATTTTTTTTTTTTTTTTTTTTTTGTTATTTTAGATAATTAAAATTTATGATTTACATTAAAATTATTAAAACTTTTTAATATTTTTATTATAAAAAGAGATATTTTAAAAAATATAAAAAAATGTATAATTTTTATTATTATTATTATTATTATTATTAATTTATTATTATTTGTTGTGATTATAGGGACGTAAAGGGAAGGGATTGGCCGAAGCCATTAAGCCAAGAAAATTAAAGAAAGAATTTCAAGGTGTGATAAACATTATTATATATATATATATATATATATAAGGTTTTTTTTTATTATATTTCTAGTGTGGTTATTGAATAGGGGCGAGGAGGGAAGTTCCATCATAAAGATAATCAAGATATCTCAGGATGGATTCATGACTAGTGCGAAAGCATCGATAATGTAGAATTTCTTTCTTAAGGCCGGCCAACTAATGCCTCGGCCCTAATTATTTTACCTGATCGGGGGATGTGTGTTGTGAAGAAGACTACTTTTTGCGCTAGAGAGAAAGACTCTGAGTGCTGTTGATTCTATTTGGTAAGCACTACAGAAGACCCTGAAAGCCACTAGTGTTTGTGCGGCTCCGCGAAGCGAATGAAGGGAAGCTCGAAAGGCTTACGCTTACCTCCAGCCTTTGATTGGTAGGCGGCGGCCGCCCATTCACGGAGATTATGAATATTTGTCTGGATCAGTAGCGGCTTGAGCTTTCTTTCTACTTCACATCTTTTTTGTAACTCTATATAAGCTCATTAAGGAGTCAATTAGAGAACTTCTGTAGCTAGCTTAAGGAGGCGGGCGGAGCGCTCGTTATCCTTACTGTTTTCTATGCCGGGGCCCCCATTGCTCTAGCGCCATAAGCTAATATATATACTATATTAATATCACCTAACCAAGCTTAATCTTCTCAAGTTCCCATCTAATCTTCTTGCTTATTCCAATGACCAAATTGAAGTGTGTGGAAAAGGAAAAAAGATAAAGAGAAGAGAGGTGGTGTGGATCGTGTTGTTATGGAAGAGAACCGGAGACCTTCGAACTTCCTCTTTGATCTTGCGTTTCGAGAGCTCCGAATAAAGGGAACTGTTAATGAATGAAGAATTTGTCTTCGTCTTATATCATTGTTGTAGATTTGTAACGTATTAGTCTCTTTCTCCTGTTTGAGTTCACCAATTAGAAATTCTAGAGGTATAGGCGATTTTTCTGACATTTTTTCTTTTGGCAGCTTTCGTCAAAAACTTCTCCGAAGGCCTTGAGTTTTGATTTATAGTGGTAAGGTTTAGATGATTGATGGTGTGTTAGGTGAATGAATGTGATTTGGTTGGATTATTGGTTGATGTTAGTTTGAATGAGTTTATGTTGTATTGTGTTGCTTGGCTTTGTGAGTTTGGCTTTGAGGAACAGCTCAGTAGGATTTTGGTTATGGATTTTGGGACGTTGTGATGTAGTATTTTAAGGAAATTAAAGAGATAAAAAAAAAAAATAAAAAAAAAGTTGTAAAAAAGGGTAATCGTGAAAACTCGAAAACAGATTAAAATCACAAAAATAAATATTTTGAAAAGGAAGGGCTAAGGATTTCGGTTTTGGAATAAAGGAAGATTAAGTATTTAAGCTTTATTTTTGAAAGGTAACATTGTAATTTGTTATTAAAATTAGTATATGTATATTGATGAATTTATTTTGTATATATTTTGGTAAGTACATAATAAAGTACGGAGGTAAAAATGGTATATTATAAAAGTTTTAGGATTATTTTTAAAATATAATAGATTATAGAAATGAATATGGGTTCAAATATAACTTTATAAAATATTAAGGTTAAAAAATAAAATATTAAAAATATGTGATTTTAGAAAGTAATTAATAAAAAGTTTAAAAATAAGGATTTGAAAACTAAGTTTTAAAAAGAAGAATATAAATATTATTTTTAAACTTCTTTTTTATAATATTAATGAAATAATTATTTAATTAGTATTTATCAAAGTTATTATTTTGTGAATATTATAATGTGTAAATATTAATGAGGAAGCAAAGCAATAGAGTAATCTTAGAGTTTTAGAGAACGCAGACTTAATTAAAGTATTTTTATAGATTCTTTACATGAAAGACCATTTAGAGCGTAAAGGCAAGGGGAATAATGCGAAGATAATTATATTAATGAAATGATAGGAAAGAAAAAGAATAAAAAATCTAAAAAAAAAAAAAAAAGAAAAGGAAAGAAAGAATGATTAAATAAAAAATAAAAAAAAAAAAAAAAAAAAATAAGAAAAGATAAAGAAAAAGCTTAAAATGACTATTTGTCACAGAAGGCAATGCGATTGTTTTGGGCCTTAGTGCCAAACGTATAGTGGGGACGACACCCACACTGATAATACTTTTTCTAGATATAAGCATTATGAAATACACTTAAAAGTTCACACTGGTATGCGGCCTTGGCCGTAGATGTTATATGCACATGTATGTATTCTGGAAAGCTATATTTGGGACTTGTGTCCGGTAATGTCGGAGCGGGTAGGCAACCATACATGAGCTCATGGCCTCTGCGATAGGGAATAGATATGCATATGCTTGTTTGCGCATATTTGTTTGTGAGTGTTGCTTCCTTGATTGGGTGTGCTAAATGGCTGTTTCGAATTTATGTGTTCTATAATTGTTGAATTGGATTGTCCTTGTTGACTGTTATTTCTGATTCAAGTTTATATAAAATAAACTAACTTCTAAGCCCGACCCTACTAAGAACTCCCCATTCTTACCCCCTATCTCCACCCTTTCAACTACAGAGTGCGAAGTACTTAGTGCGGAAATAAGAAGAGTAGTAAGATTCTGTTTACAAGTGGAGTTGTTAAGATTTATTTTTCCCTCTTCATTTATTGTTTCTTGTTTTTTAAAGTTTTTTTTTTATTTATTTCGTTCTTTATTAGAGTAGAGATATTAGTATATTAACGTGGATATATTTAATTTGAGATTAAATGATTTAAAAATATTTCGTGCTTTTTTTCTTACGGAAAGTTTTGGTTTGTATTTTGCGAACGTCAAAAAACAAAGTATTAAAATACAAACAGTTAAGGATTAAAAATTTAGAGGTAAATTGCGTGAGCTTTTAATACGGATCATGAGGTGCTAAAAGTTAGGGGCTTTATAAGTAGAGTATGTGGTGTGGGTTTCGGAGTAACTCCTATTCAACTCTTCAGTCCGAATTCACATGCGCCAGGCAACGGAGTCCAACTAGAGGAGACACATAGGAAGCTGCTGAACTGCAGGCAGAGCTGTGAAGGCGAAGAAGCTTGAAGAGGAAGGCGATGGAGGATGAGGAAACAACAGAGAAGAAAAGAGGCAGGCGTGGGGAGTACTCTGATATTAATCTATTTGAACTGCAGGGTGAGGAGCTGCCACTAGACATCGCTAGCAGGGACGAGTTCCGTGGAAATGATAGAGTGAAAATTTAGTAATATTAATAAAAAAAAATGGATTGAAGCAAACATTTTTTTTGAATTAAAAACTATGCAAATCTTTGCAAGAGATTTGTTTTCTTTCGTATTTTCATGACATATATTATTTTTTTTGCAGAAATTTTTTGTTTTGATACAAGTTTAGATTCATAAAGCTTTAAATATTAACTCTAAAATAATCTAAAAGATCTAAAAAAAAAATATTCTATTAATTTTAAAAATTTAAAAAAAAAAAAAAAAAAAAAAAAATGTCTTTTTTTTAATTTTTTCTTAATTTAGCCGGCAATTTTAAACTGCCAAAAAATGTCTCAAAGTTCGGTAAAATCTAAACGATATTGTGGCGGTTTACAATCGCTGGTAATTTTGTCCGAAACCATCTCACCGGTTTGCGGCGGTTTTAATACCGCCGCCAAATACGTGCCAATTTGAAAATGTCGAAGTATATAGCGGCGGTTTTAAACCGCCGAAAACAGCTCTGAATTGAAATCGTGTCACTCGCATATGCCGGCGGCTTTTCTGAACGATTGCTGCGAAAGTATTGATTTAGCGGCTTGGTTATACTCAGCAGTTGCTGGAAACTGCCGCAGAACCTAATCCGGCGCCCATAATCCATGGCGGAATCAATAAGAATTTATGTCTCCGTGACCGGCTTTTGATTTTGCGGCGGTGTATGCACACAAACCTGTCCTGTCTCCTGGGTTAGACACTTAATTGAAAAAATTTTGGACTGCCGGTTGGGTATTTCTTGCGCCTCCCTGTAGTGATTTAGGTTGTTACAAGTCTACTGAAAAAAGAAATTGAAACCCTTCCGTCATTCTCTTAAAAATTGGATGAAAAAAACCAAAACGATATCAAAATGATCTTAAAAAATAGTTCTTAAATTCTCAATATACTCCTTTTCTAACCGTACCACAACCTTAACCCCTAAACTATCCAACTATATAATTTAATTCTATGCTATTCTCTATATATTTACAAGTTCTTCAGCCCCCAACCTACACCCAAATTATTTTAATGCATATGTCAGACCTCTTCAAACAACAAATATTCTCCTTCTTGCATTAATTAGATTTTATTCTACTATTAGAATAAAATAAAGAAAACACATATACCATTCTCATCCACACAAACTTGAAATTGAACGGCACGACTTCCACTTCCAACATATTCATGCCATCAATTTCATCATGAAATTCTTTCATCAACTTTTTTGTTTTCTTTTTCCATTTTTTTTAATTTTTGGGGATAAGTAATTGTCCTTGTATTCATGATTGGTATTTCGAATAATAAGTGAAATAATAAGAAAAAAAAAGAATGAAAAAGGAATAGAAATAAAAAACAATTAAAGGGGATAAAAAATAATGAAATGGAGAAAGAAAGAAAGGTAAAAGATGAAAGTTCAAATCAAAACTGTATGGTTTATAAGTGATAAGTATATAGGTTTGTGACGTTAGAAGTAAATCGGAACTTGTGAGCTAGAATAAAATCATACACAAAACACCTCGCTTTAGCTATTTTTCTTGCCTTTTCCTTAATGTCTAAAAAAATGTGTTTTATTTCTTTCGTACAAAAATTATTTGTCTACTTTTCATTGTCTTAGTGACTTTCTTAGTGCATCTAAGCAGCGTAGGTCGCCTGTCTGGTTGAGGGGAAAGGATAGGAAGAGAGAGTGCAGGCTGTGTCTTGGGTGTGGTATTGCTTTAAGAGGTTGGGAGATTGGGAGTTGGGTAAAACTATAATTATTAGTTGACAAAATTGGACTAGGGCTTTAGTATAGGAGGCGGTAGTTTGGAAATTTTGAACTTTTTTATTTAGTTTTTTTTTTTTTATAATTTTCTATATTTAAAGTACAATAAGTATTTTTTAAAAAAAAAAAAATATTTATAATATTTTTTTTTTTTTTTTTGAAATCTTTTATGATTAGAAGTTGTTATTATTACTCAAAGAGTACATTCAAGATAAAAAAACTAATTTACAGTTCATTTTTTGGGGTTTGATTTTGGAATAAATAAATTAAATAGCAATCACTAAAAATATGTTATTACAGACAGATTTATAGACAGGTTTAATCTTTATTACAGGACAGATTTTTGATTCCCAATTACCGTACGAATTTTGTACATTGGTCAAAAGTCCTCAATCAAAAAATTTACGTTTTCTTTTTCTTTTCTGTCATCATGATTTTTCTCTTGGTAATCGCCCCTCTCTTTCCGCTAAAAACGTCAAATTTTTCGAGAGGATTTTTTTTTTGTTTTACTTTACTCAAAATTTATTTGACAATTTTTTGCTTAAAGTAACAGAGTCAAAACATTTTCGAACAGATTTTTGTCGGTAATTAGAACCTAGAAAAATATTCCGACACAACCTGACATAACTACAATGGATTTTCCGTATTGTTAATATCCATCTGTTTATGTTAAAATATTTTTTTAATTTTTCACTAAAGAAACTTTTTCATACTTATTTTTTTTTTTTAAATATAAATCAACACATTTTAATTTGTTTATCTATTCCAATTTTATCTAAACAAAAAATTGTTCAAATTATACAATATTTCAAAAAAATAAACAATTTTATTGTATCAAACTAAAACAAGCAAGTTAAATTTTCAAAACATAAACAAATATTTTTAGTGTATATACTGCACTAGCTGCGAACCACCTGCAAATTGAGCATTCTTTGAGGAGTATATGAAGGTGAAGCGTTTGAAAAAACTCCACAATAACATTTTATTTATGTGCAATCATTAAAAATACATGACAAATTCATAAATTAAATTAAAAATTAAAAAATTTTTTGGAACAATAATTCCATAACATCATTTTCTCCTTTCTCCCAAAATTAGGGGCACCGGAGTTAGCGAGAATGAAACCCTCACACGGTTTTCACGCCATTTTCGCCGGCCATTTCCGCTCGCCGTTTTCGTCCACCGGTGCCATTGCAGTAGAGCGCTTCTGGATCGAGCACCTTTCTACAAGGCGTTTTCAGATATCTGTTCTCTCTCATTTGTCGTTGCTGCCACTGTTGCGCATCGCATCGCCAGTTTCCGCCACCGTTGCTGCCACAAGTTTCTGCCTGTCGATGCCACCCCCCCATAGTGTCGTGGTACAAGCTTTGCAGATCTGCTTCACTCGCCAACTCTTCTTCAACGCCGCTTTCTTCACTCCAATTTCTCATTTTGAACTGCCGTAGGTACTGTCTTTTTCTCTTCTTCCCTATTAATTTTGCTGATCATACGCTTCTTTGTTAACAATAAATTTTTTTTTTTTTTTTTTTTTTTTTTTTTTTTTTTTTTTTTTTTTTTTTTTTTTTTTTTTTTTTTTTCTTTTTTTTTATAATGTTTTTTATTTGATTGACAGATAGGTTTGGAAGAAGCAGAAAGGCATGCATTTGATCATTGAAGCTTTTTAGTTTTATGCCATAGTTAGTGGATTTATTTGTGTTGGGAGCGGATAATTTGTACCTTTTTTGGCATTGTTTTTAGATGTTTTTAGATATCTTAGGTTATAAATTTTTAGTATATTTTTATTTCAGGTTTTAGTTAACAATTCACTTTTCTGGCTTTAAACTATGAGTTTGTGTGTTTTTCGTGTAATTTCAGGTATTTTCTGGCTTGAAAATTGAGGACCTGAGCAAAAATTTGATATCAGAGAACAAAGGACTGCAAGATGCCTGCTTGGAATTCTTACCTCCCTTCACCTAAGCGAATATTTCTGGAGCTCACACGAAGCCCAATTGAGCGCGCCTCTCCTTAATTCCCCGTGTAGGAAAGTAGACATCCTGGGCATTTCCAAGTATATATGATAGTCCCATAGCTTTGGCCCAAGATTTGATGCGTCACAAATCGGCGTTCAACAAGTACACCCTAGAAATCCCCAGCGTTAAACGCCGGAACTGGGCACAAAATGAGAGAGTTAAAACGCCCTAAACTGGCACAAAGTTTGGCGTTAACTCCAAGAGAAGTCCTACAACGAACAATGCTTCTAATGCTCAGTCCCAACACACACCAATGGAGCCGGAAGTGGATTTTATGTCATTTACTCATCTCTGTAGCCTTAGGCTTACTAGTTTTCATAATAGATAGGACTTTTCACTATTGCTATTGAATAGGTCTGGGCTAGGTATCTTCTGTTCTTATGTATCATTAATCAATTGAGAGGCTGGGCCATTCGGCCATCCAGCATTTGGTCTTCTGGGTTTTCCCCTTTGGGGACGAAAACCAATGATATCAACACTAATCACTTAATTGTATTTTACCAACGATGGAGTTTCTACACACCAAGCATTAAGGTGTGGAAGCTGGCTGCTAGTACCTCAGTCTTAATGCCAACATTACTATTGTTCTTTCTATTACAATTCTTCTTGTCTTGTCAATGAACACTTTGTTCTGTCATTGATGGAAATGTGTGATTCCGTGAAACTCATTCATCATTCTCACCCTATGACGGTGACTTTGACAACCTGCTTCGGTTCTATTTGACGGGTGAATATCTCTTTGGATTCTTTTAACCGGATCTTTCGTGGTAATAGGCAGAACTGATGGCGAGCATATTCAATGAAACTCCGGAATCAGTCTGAATGTCTGTCTTGTGTATTCTGGTAGGATTCAATGATTTGAAGGTTGACTGACGGCTTCAAACTCCGAAGAGACGGGGAGTAGGACAGACTGGCAAAGGAATCAACTGGACTTCTTATTTCCGCTTGATTGGAACCAGACAGATTGTATAGCCGTGCCGTGAAAGGGTCGTGTGAACATTTTCCACTAAGAGGATGGGGAGGTAGCACACTGACAACTGGTGACCCTTTGGCTATAGCTTGCCATTGGAAAAGGAGTAGGAGAATTGGATGAAGAAGGTAGATAAAGCAGAGATGAGGAAGGGCAAGCCTCTTACATACGCTTATCTTGAAATTTCACCAATGAATTACATAAGTATCTTCTACTTATCTTTTAATATTGTATTCGCACTAATCACCATCCCATTGAGTTTGCCTGGACTAAAGATTTACAAGGTGACCATGACTTGCTTCAATACAAACAATCTCGTGTGGGATCATCCTTACTCGCGTAAGTGTTATTACTTGGACGACCCAGTACCTTCTGGTTAGTTGTGCGAAGTTGTGTT
>QBTX01002156.1:0-24532 GCA_003063285.2 Arachis monticola
CTAAAAACAATGTCAAAAAGCGTATAAATTATTTGCTCATCATCTATGCACATCCGCCATCCTGTGACTCTCCTTGTAGGAATTAGTTCGTTCTTCTCATTGGGAACCACGGTAATTCCTCCCTTTTTTGGGACAACATGCACGGGGCTAACCCAGGGGCTGTCTGAGATCGGGTAGATTACCCCTCCCTGCCATAACTTCATAACTTCTTTCTGTACCACTTCCTTCATGATTGGGTTCAACCTCCTTTGGGATTGAATGGATGGTTTGGCATCATCTTCCAGCAGTATCTTGTGCATGCATATGGCCGAACTTATCCCCTTCAAGTCAGCAAGAGTCCAACCAATGGCATCTTTGTGGTTTCGCAGTACTTTGAGCAGTTCATCCTCTTGATCTTGGCTGAGGCATGAGCTTATGATCACTGGGTAATTTTCATCTTCTCCTAAGTATGCATATTTGAGAGAGGGTGGCAGTGCTTTGAGTTCAAGTTTGGGTGCTTCTGACTTTTCGTTCTCTTCCTTTGGTCCACCTTGTATTTGAATCTCTGCTGTTGCAACCTCTTCACTAAACGTAGACTCCTCCTCTATTATACCTTCAGGTTCTTCTTCTTCAAAACTTTCCTGCACTGCATCTTCAAGTGAGTCCAACCTCATACACTGTTCCAATTGCTCTGGTGGGTAACTCATGGCCTTGAACACATTGAATCGTCATCTTTTCATTGTGTACTCTCAGGGTGAGATCACCTTTTTGGACATCAATGACAGCTCCAGCAGTGGCCAAGAATGACCTTCCCAGGATAATGGAGATCTTGGTTTTCTTCCTGCATCCAGCACTACGAAGTCTGCCAGGAATATGAAGTCTCCCACTTTCACCAGCAAATCCTCTACTACGCCATGAGGGAACTTGAACGATCTGTCTGCCAATGTAAGGCCATTTTTGTTGGTTTAGCCTCCTCTATCTTCATCTTCCTCATCATAGCTACTGACATCAAATTGATGCTGGCTCCTAAGTCACAAAGAGCTTCTCCACTGTGATTTCCCCTATAATACAAGGGATCTGAAACTCCCAGGATCCTTCAATTTCTGGGGTAGTTTGTGCTGAATGATAGCACTACATTCTTCGGTTAGTATCACAGTCTCGTTGTTCTTCCAGCTTCTCTTCTTGTCATGAGCTCTTTAAAAACTTGGCATAGAGTGGCATTTGTTCTATTGCTTCAGCAAAGGGTATGTTGATTTGTAGTTTCTTGAAGATCTCCAAAAATCTCGAAAACTGGTTGTCATCCCCCTTCTTCTTTAATTGCTGAGGATATGGGACTCTTGGTACGTCTGGCTTCAGTACTCCTTCCCCTTTTTGTGAACTCAAAGTGGGAACTCGAGATTCATCCTGCTCTTCTTCCTTTTTATTTGAGTCTTCTTCTTGTGGTTTCTGGGGGGTTTCCTTCAGTTCCTTCCCACTCCGAAGGGTGATAGCCTGACACTCCTCCCTTTGGGTTGAGTTAGTATTGCTGCGAAGGTTGTGGCTTGGAATTTGCTTGAATAAGTAGCCAATTTGTGTCTCCAGTTTCTTGATGGCAGCATCCTGATTCTGCATATTGGACATCACTTCTTCTCGGAATGCTTTACTATCTTGAATCTCCTTGCCTATGCCTTCAAGTAGATTCTCAATCTTTGAGAGTCTGTCATCCAATGATTGTAGATTGGGATTAGAGGTGGAAGATGAGGTATGTTATTTTGGTTTTGATATGGATGTGGAGAGGTGTTGTTATGGGGTGTTGATATGGTTTAGATGTGAAATGTTGGTGAGCTGCATTGTTGGGATTGGGGCGTCTTTGATCAAGGCTTTGGTCTTGTTGATTTCCCCACCCAAAGTTTGGGTGATTCCTCCATCCAGGGTTGTAGGTCTTGGAGTATGGATCATGGTTTTGCCTAGGTGAATTCCCAATGTAGTTGACTTGCTCCTGACTTCCCTCTGCTTCTTCATTCACTCCTTCTTGGGTTGTTGATGAAGTGGTGATTGCTGCTACTTGGTTCCTCTCCATCTTCTTGGTGAGGTCAGCCAGCTGCTGGGTAATGAGCTTGTTTTGAGCCAGCAGAGCATCTACATTGTTTAGCTCCATCACTCCTCTAGTGTTCCCTCTTTCGGAAGCATAGAAGTAGTCATTCTCTGCTACAGTTTCAATGACATCTATGGCCTCCTCAATGGTCTTCTTCTTGTTCAAAGAATCCTCCGGATGAATGGTCTACTGCCTTCTTTGACTCATAAGAGAGCCCTTCATAGAAAATGTGCAGCTGCACCCATTCATTGAACATATCTGGTGGCACCTCCTTGTTAGGTCTTTAAACCTCTCCCATGCTTCATATAGAGTCTCACCATCTTGTTGCCTGAAAGTTTGGACCTCAGCTCTCAGCCTATTGATTCGTTGAGGGGGTAAAATCTTGCTAAGAATTTGTTCACCACATCTTCCCAGGTTGTCAAGCTCTCCTTTGGGAAAGACTCCAGCCACTTGGCTGCCTTATCCTTGAGTGAGAATGGAAATAAGAGCAGTCTATAGGCATCAGGATGAACACCATTAGACTTCACTGTGTCACATATTCTCAGGAAGGTGGTTAGATGTTGATTGGGGTCCTCTTGGACACTCCCTCCGAACGAACAGTTGTTCTGAACAAGGGTGATGAGCTGGCTTCAGTTCAAAATTGTTGGCATGGATGGTTGGCTTTTGAATGCTACTTCCACAGTTTCCTGGGTTTGGATTGATGTAAGAGCCTAAAACTCTTCTATCCTCCCCAGCATGATTTGCTCGACCTCCTCTGCCATGGTTGTGAGTCTCTTCTTCATGATGGTTTTCCATGTTTTCTTCCATGTTTGGTTCAAAGTATTCCTCCTCTTCCTCAGCACCAACTACTCTTTTTCCTCTTGCTTCCCTTCTTAATCTCAAGAAAGTCCTCTCAGGTTCAGAATCAAAGGAAGTTGAAGCCCCACTTCTTCTCCCTGTCATACAACCAACAAGTACAAGCAAGGAAAATAGATGCAGAAAGTATTTCTGTCAGAATTACAAGTAGTATGAGTGATGCAATATATCAAACAGTTAGTGGGTTAGTGATGATTATAAATAACTAAAAACAAAAAATAAAAAGAAGGGGGAAGGGAAGAAATTAACTAAAACTGAAAGTAAATTACTCAAACAAAAAATTAAGTCACACAAAATAAAATGCTCAATCTAGTTATCTTCCAATTTAATCATTGTTGATGCAAAATCAATCCCCGGCAACGGCGCCATAAACTTGATGCACGGAAAACTTGTCTCTCAACAAATTTCCTTCGGCAAGTGTACCGAATTCGTCGTCAAGTAAAAACTCACAATAGAGTGAGGTCGAATCCCACAGGGATTGATTGATCAAGCAACTTTAACTAGAGGAATGTTCTAGTTGAGCGAATCAGAATTTGAGTTTAGAATTGCAAAAAATTAAATGGCAGGAAAGTAAATAACAAGAAGTAAATGCTGGAAATAAAGAGCTGAATGTAGATGACGGAAAGTAAATTGCAGAATCTTAAATGGGAATGGGGTAATTGCTCATAAAAGTAAATGACAGAAAATAAAGAGAATGGGTAAGATCAGAAATAGGGAGTTCATTGGGCTCAGGAGATGTTGCATTCTCCGGATCAATTTCATTTTCATCTCTTCCTCAATCAATGCACTCATTGATCTCCTTGGCAATATTAAGTGACCGAATTCCAATTTCTTGTAATTCAATCTCTCAAATCTTGATCAATAGCCAATTCCTTGGTCAATTGCTCATGAGAAGAGATGAAGTATGGTCACTGATTATACCACATGCATTTCCCAAATCAAGTGTTGAGAGGATTATAGTCACATATCCATCCAAACCCAATTTGGTCCAGCATGAGAAAGCATTTCTAGCATGATCTCTTTATTCCTCTTTCAAGGTTCAAAAGAGATCCAAGTTTGAATAGCTTCTTTTCCAAGATAACTACCCAATTGGATGAAGATCGAAAGCTTTCAAGTAAAATCAAGAGAAAAAATAGAAGAAGAATAATGAAAACTAGTATTGATCCATCAAATTACAACAGAGCTCCCTAACCCAATGAAAGGGGTTTAGTTGTTCATAGCTCTGGAAAATAAAAACAAAGATGGAGAATACATTATGAAACTAGAAGTGCAGAGAAAGTAAAATACAGAGAGTAGTTATATGCCAAGAGGCTCCCTATAATTTTCCAGCTCCCCCAATTTAATTCAAAGCTACTCCTATATATACTACTCTTCTGTTCTTCTAGTTGGCTCTTCAAGTCTTGGGTATGGGCCTTTGGATCTTGAGTTTGAAGCAGTTCTCTTCTTCATTGGGCTTGGCTTTACTTGCAGAGAGAAAGTGTAAAGTGGGCAGAGACTTTAGCTCAGGACGTTAGTGGTGTTAACGTTCAGTGAAAATATGGGTTCGAGAACGTTAGTGACAATCACCTTTTCCACTAACGTTCCTCACCAAAGTAAGAGCCACGTTAACTTCAACGTTAGTGGCACAAACGTTGCCACTAACGTTGCCTCTATGCCCTTCGCACATGTTACTGGGACTTACCTTTCCAAGTAACGTTGAGAAGTCTCCCCCTTCCTTACGTTAGAGTCCACGTTAACTTAGTTAACGTGGCTCTTTTAACGTAGGCTTGCCAACCTTCGAGAACGTTAGTGACACTTACCATTGTCACTAACATTCCAATGTGCCCCTATTTCTGACGTTAGAGTCTACATTAACTAGGTTAACGTGGCTTCTAACGTGGCCATGCTAGCCATCTCCAACGTTAGTGACAAAGTTGAGTGTCACTAACGTTGGCTCATCATTCCCTTATCCATGTTAGCTTCCATGTTAACTAAGTTAACGTGGGAGTTAACGTGGCTCATAGTGGATTGTGTGGGCTCATTCCAACATTAGTGACAATGTTTGGTGTCACTAACGTTGTCGACCACCTTGTTTCTTCACGTAAGCTTCCACTTTAACTAGGTTAACATGGGAGTTAACATGGCTTATTGTGACTTGGCCAATGTTAGTGATAAAGTTAAATGTCACTAACGTTGGCTTCCCCTTTACTTCTTAACGTTAGAGGCCACGTTAACTAAGTTAACGTGGCAACTAACGTGGCCACTTATGAGCTTGGTCCAACGTTAGTGATAATGTTGAGTGTCACTAACGTTGGCTCCATTTCCTTTCTTCCACGTTAGAGTTCACGTTAACTTAGTTAACGTGACTCTTAACGTGGGCAATGATGGCTTCGAGAGCGTTATTGGCAATTACTTTTCTCATTAACTTTGCAAGTTACTCCCATTCCACGTTAGTGTTAACGTTAGTGTAACTAACGTAGCCACTAATGTGGTTCTTCTTCCTTTGTCCTGAAATCAAGCAATAGAGTGCATCAAAGTTCTAATCCAAGTCATGGGAATGCAACATCCAATTTGTCATTAAATCCATGCAAAATCCTCATGAAATCATGTAAAGTGCACAATGTATGCTTGAATCAAGATGTAAGTGAATATCTACCCAAAACTAGCTTATTTCCTAAGGAAATGCATGAAACTACCCTAAAAACAGTAAAGAAAAGGTCAGTGAAACTGGCCAAAATGCCCTGGCATCACCCGGGTACCTGGCTGGGTGTTAAACGCCCAAAAGGGTAGTAATTTGGGCGTTAAACGCCAGAATGGATACCATTCTAGGCGTTTAACGCCAGGACAATACAAGGGAGGTAATTTAGTTTTTAATTCAAATCTTTTTCAAATTTTCATAATTTTTCAAAATCAAATTTTTTCAATTCATTTTTTTTTTTTTTTTTATTTTTTTCAAAATCAAATCTTTTCCATTTTTCTCTCACTATTTTCGAAAATCCTTGCTACCAATTAATGATTTGATTCAAAAAATTTAAGTTTGTTACTTCTTGTTAAGAAAGGTTCAATATTTGAATTTTAGAGTCATATCTTTTAAATTTCTTGTTAGCCAAGTCATTAATTTTAAAAATCACATCTTTTTCAAAATAATTTTCAATCATATCTTTTTGATTGCTAATTTCAAAATCTTTTTCAAAATCATTTAACCACTTTCTCATTTTAATTTTCGAAAACCATCAACCACTTTTTCAAATTCCTTTTAATTTAAATTTTTTTTTTATTTTGTTATCGAAAATTTCCCCACCTCCTCACCCTCTTCTATTTAAGGACTAACACTTCTCCTCTATTAGCAATTCGGACTCTCTCCCTCTCTATAAGTTTGAATTCTCCTATCTACCTCATCCTTTTATTCTTCTTTTCCTCTGACACCTCAAGGAATCTCTATACTGTGACATAGAGGATTCTATACGTTCTTGTTCTCCTCTCTTTCATATGAGCAGGAACAAGGACAAAGGCATTCTTGTTGAAGATGATCCTGAACCTGAAAAGACCTTGAAGAGAAAGCTAAGAGAAGCTAAAGCACAACTCTCTGGAGATGATCTAACGGAAATTTTTGAAAGAGAAGAAGACATGGCAGCCGAAAATAACGACAATGCCAGCAATGCAAGGAAGATGCTTGGTGACTTCACTGCACCCTCTTCTGACTTCTGTGGAAGGAGCATCTCAATTCTTGCAATTGGAGCAAACAACTTTGAGCTTAAGCCTCAATTAATTTCTCTGATGCAGTAGAATTGCAAGAATCATGGACTTCCTATTGGAAGATCCTCATCAGTTTCTAGCTAAATTCTTGCAAATCTGTGGCACTGTCAAGACCAATGGGGTTGACCCTGAGGTCTACAAACTTATGCTTTTTCCCTTTGCAGTAAGAGACAGAGCTAGGACATGGTTGGACTCACAACCTAAAGAAAGCCTGAACTCTTGGGAAAAGCTGGTCAATGCCTTCTTGGCAAAGTTCTTTCCACCTCAAAAATTGAGTAAGCTTAGAGTGGAAGTCCAAACCTTCAGACAGAAGGAAGGCGAATCCCTCTATGAAGCTTGGAAAATATACAAGCAATTGATCAGAAGGTGTCCTTCTGACATGCTTTCAGAATGGAGCATCATATGTATATTCTATGATGGTCTGTCTGAACTGTCCAAGATGTCATTGGACAACTCTGCTGGTGGATCTCTTCATCTGAAGAAGACGCCTGAAGAAGCCCAGGAACTCATTAAAATGGTTGCAAATAACCAATTCATGTACACTTCTGAAAGAAATCCTGTGAATAATGGGACAACTCAGAAGAAAGAAGTTCTTGAGATTGATACTCTGAATGCCATATTGGCTCAGAATAAAATATTGACTCAGCAAGTCAATATGATTTCTCAGGATCTGTCTGAAATGCAAGCAGCAACAGGCAGTACTAAAGAAGCTCTCCTGAAGAAGAAGCTTATGATCCTGAGAATCCTGGAATGGAAGAAGTGAATTACATGGGAGATTCCTATGGAAACACTTACAATCCTTCATGGAGGAATCATCCTAACCTCTCATGGAAGGATCAACAGAAGCTTAATCAAGGCTTCAACAACAATAATGGTGGAAGAAATAGGTTTATCAATAGCAAGACTTTTCCATCATCTTCTCAGCAACAGATAGAGAATTCTGAGCAGAGTCTCTCTAGCTTAGCAGCCATAGTCTCTGATCTATCTAAAACCACACTAAGTTTCATGATTGAAACAAGGTCCTCCATTAGAAATTTGGAGGCACAAGCGGGTCAGCTGAGTAAGAAAGTTATTGAACTCCCTCCTAGTACTCTCCCAAGCAATACATAAGAGAATCCAAAAAGAGAGTGCAAGGCCATAAATATAACCAACAAGGCCGAACCCAGTGAGGAAGAAAAGGCAGTGATTTCCAGTGAAGAAGACCTCAATGGACATCCACTGGCCTCCAAGGAGTTCCCTAATGAGGAACCAAGGAAATCTGAGGCTCATACAGAGACCATAGAGATTCCATTAAACTTACTGTTGCCATTCATGAGCTCTGATGAGTATTCTTCCTCTGAAGAGGATGAAGATATTACTGAAGAGCAAGTTACTAAGTACTTAGGAGCAATCATGAAACTGAATGCCAAGTTATTTGGTAATGAGACTTGGGAGGATGAACCTCCATTGCTCATCAAAGAACTAAATGATCTGGTTCAACTGAAGTTACCTCAAAAGAAACAGGATCCTAAAAAGTTCTTAATACCTTGTGCCATAGGCACCATGACCTTTGAGAAGGCTCTGTGTGATCTAGGGTCAAGTATAAACCTCATGCCCCTCTCTGTAATGGAGAAACTAGGGATCCTTGAGGTGCAAGCTACAAGAATCTCACTAGAGATGGCAGACAATTCAAGAAAACAGGCTTATGGACTTGTAGAGGATGTCTTGGTGAAGGTTGAAGGCCTTTACATCCCTGCTGATTTCATAATCCTGGAAACTGGGAAGAATATGGATGAATCCATCATCCTTGGTAGACCCTTCCTAGCCACAGCAAAAGCTGTGATTGATGTTGACAGAGGAGAGTTGGTCCTTCAAGTGAATGAGGACTACCTTGTGTTTAAAGCTCACGGATCTCCCTCTGTAACCATGGAGAGGAAGCATGAAAAGCTTCTCTCAAAGCAGAGTCAAACAGAGCCCCCACATTCAAACTCTAAATTTGGTGTTGGGAGGCCATCATCATGCTCTAAGTATTTATGAGGCTCTATGAGAGCCCACTGTCAAGCTATTGAAATTAAAGAAGCACTTATTAGGAGGCAACCCAATTTTATTCAATTATATCTATTTATTTTCCATTGTTATTTTATATTTAGGTTAATTGATGATCAAAAAAAAAAAAAAAAAAAAAAAAAAAAAAAAAAAAAAACAGAATGAAAAACAGCATTAAAAATAGCACACCCTGGAAGAGGAGCTTATTGGCGTTTAAACGCCAGTAAGTGTAGCAGAATGGGCATTAAACGCCCAGTCTGGCACCATTCTGGGCGTTTAACGCCAGAAAAGGGCACCAGACTAGCGTTTAACGCCAGAAAAGGGAAACAAGCTGGCGTTTAACGCTAGAAAGGGAAGAAAAGCTGGCGTTAAACGCCAGAAATGGGCAGCAACCTGGCGTTTAACGCCAGGATTGGCACTCCAATGGGCATTTACATGCCAAAATGGTGCAGGGATGAGAAATCCTTAACACCTCAGGATCTGTGGACCCTACAGGATCCCCACCTACCTCACACCTTTCCCTCCCATACCCAACCCCTAATACACGAACCTAACCCTCTCTCCACTCCTATAGAAACCCCTCCGTACTACCTTCATCTTCACACAACATACACACTTCTTCCCCCCTTGGCCGAACCACTCCCCTCACTCCATCTCCTCCATTTTTTTTCTTCTTCTCCTTCCTTCCTTCTTCTTTTGCTCGAGGACAAGCAAACCTTCTAAGTTTGCTATGGTAAAAGCGTTGCTTTTTGTTTTTTAATAACCATTTATGGCACCTAAGGCCGGAGAAACCTCTAGAAAGAGGAAAGGGAAGGCAAAAGCTTCCACCTACGAGTCATGGGAGATGGAGAGATTCATCTCAAAGGTCCATCAAGATCACTTCTAGTTGGATTTGTCATAGAGAAAGATATCCTCATTGAAGAGGACAAGCCGATCACTAAAAGGACGATGGAGCAAATAAGAGAGCCCACTTATGGACCTCAACAAGAGCATGAGGAAGTCCCTCATCAAGAAATCCCTGAGATGCCTCAATGGATGCATTTTCTCCACACAACTATTGGGAGCAAATCAACACCTCCCTAAGAGATTTGAGTTCTAATATGGAGCAACTAAAAATGGAGCACCAAGAGCACTCCATTATTCTCCATGAAATTAGAGAGGATCAAATAGCCATGAGGGAAGAGCAACAAAGTCAAGGAAGAGACATTGAGGAGCTCAAACACTCCATAAGATCTTCAAGAGGAAGAACTAGCCGCCATCACTAAGGTGGACCCGTTCTTTAATTTCCTTGTTCTTATTTTTCTATTTTTCGTTTCCTATGCTTTATGTTTTATTGTGTTTGTGTCTTTATTACATGATCATTAGTGTCTAGTGTCTATGCCTTAAAGCTATGAATGTCCTATGAATCCATCACCTTTCTTAAATGAAAAATGTTTTCTGAAAAAGAAAGAGAAGTACATGAATTTTGAATTTTAAAATAGTTTAATTTTTTGATGTGGTGGCAATACTTTTTGTTTTCTAAATGAATGCTTGAACAGTGCATATTTTTCAATTTGTTGTTTATGAATGTTAAAATTGTTGGCTTTTGAAAGAATAATGAAAAAGGAGAAATCTTATTGATAATCTGAAAAATCATAAAATTGATTCTTGAAGCAAGAAAAAGTAGTGAAAAAGCTTGCATAAAGAAAAAATAGCGAAAAAAAAAGTATTAAAGAAAGAAAAAGAAAAAGCAAGCAGAAAAAGCCAGTAACCCTTTAAACCAAAAGGCAAGGGTAAAAAGGATCCAAGGCTTTGAGCATTAATGGATAGGAGGGCCCAAAGGAATAAAATCCTAGCCTAAGCGGCTAAACCAAGCTGTCCCTAACCATGTGCTTGTGGCATGAAGGTGTCAAGTGAAAAGCTTGAGACTGAGCGGTTAAAGTCGTGGTCCAAAGCAAAAAGATTGTGCTTAAGAGCTCTGGACACCTCTAATTGGGGACTCTAGCAAAGCTGAGTCACAATCTGAAAAGGTTCACCCAGTTATGTGTCTATGGCATTTATGTATCCGGTGGTAATACTGGAAGACAAAATGCTTAGGGTCACGGCCAAGACTCATAAAAGCTGTGTTCAAGAATCAACATACTGAACTAGGAGAATCAATAACACTATCTGAATTCTGAGTTCCTATAGATGCCAATCATTCTGAACTTCAAAGGATAAAGTAAGATGCCAAAACTGTTCAGAAGCAAAAAAGCTAATAGCCACGCTCATCTAATTAAGACTAATCTTCATGGATGTTTTTCGAATTCACTGTATATTCTCTTCTTTTTATCCTTTTTTATTTTTAGTTGCTTGGGGACAAGCAATAATTTAAGTTTGGTGTTGTGATGAGCGGATAATTTATATGCTTTTTGGCACTATTTTTACATAGTTTTTAGTATGATTTAGTTAGTTTTTAGTATATTTTTATTAGTTTTTAAATAAAAATCACATTTCTCGAATTTTTTTATGATTTTTTGTGTTTTTTCTGTGATTTCAGGTATTTTCTGGCTGAAATTGGGGGACCTAAGCAAAAATTTGATTCAGAGGCTGAAAAAGGACTGCAGATGCTATTGGATTCTGACCTCCCTGCACTCGAAGTAAATTTCTGGAGCTACAGAAGCCCAATTAGCGCACTCTTAATTGCGTTGGAAAGTAGACATCCTAGGCATTCTAAAAATATATAATAGTTTATACTTTTTTCTGAGTTTTGATAACGCAAATTGGCGTTTAAATGCCAACTTTCTACCCTATTCTGGCAGTTAAACGCCAGAACTAGCATAAAAGCTGGAGTTAAACGCCCAAACTGGCACTAGAGCTGGCGTTTAACTCCAAGAAAATTCTCTACATGTGAAAGCTTCAATGCTCAGCCCAAGCAAACACCAAGTGGGCCCGTAAGTGGATTTCTGCATCATTTATTTATTTCTGTAAACCCTAGGCTACTAGTTCATTATAAATAGGACCTTTTACTATTGTATTTTCATCTCTGGAACACATTATGTAACTTTTACGTTTTGAGACCTCCATGGGAGGCTGGCCACTCGGTCATATCTACCCTATTTTTACTTATGTATTTTCAATGGTGGAGTTTCTACACCCCATAGATTAAGGTGTGGAGCTCTGCTGTTCCTCATGAATTAATGCAAAGTACTACTGTTTTTTATTAAATTCAAGCTTATTCTTATTCCAAGATATTCACTCGCACTTCAACATGATGAATGTGATGATCCGTGACACTCATCATCATTCTCACCTATGAACGCGTGCCTGACAACTACCTCCATTCTATCTGCAATAGCTTGAGTGCACATCTCTTGGGTTTCTAATCTAAGATTAGAACCTTCGTGGTATAGGCTAGAATTATTGGCGGCCATTCTTGAGATCCGGAAAGTCTAAACCTTGTCTGTGGTATTCTGAGTAGGATCTGGGATGGGATGACTGTGACGGGCTTCAAACTCGCGAGTGTTGGGCATAGTGACAGACGCAAAAGGATCAATGGATCCTATTCCAACATGAGTGAAAACCGACAGATGATTAGCCGTGCGGTGACAGCGCATTTGGACCATTTTCACTGAGAGGACGGACGGTAGCCATTGACAACGGTGATCCCCCAACATACAGCTTGCCATGGAAGGGAGTATGAATGATTGGATGAAGGCAATAGGAAAGCAGAGGTTCAGAAGGACAAAGCATCTTCATACGCTTATCTGAAATCCCACCAATGAATTACATAAGTGTTTCTATCTTATTTTCTATTTTAATTATATTTCAACTATCAAAATCCCATAACCATTTGAATCCGCCTGACTGAGATTTACAAGGATGACCATAGCTTGCTTCAAGCCGACAATCTCCGTGGAATCGACCCTTACTCACGTAAGGTATTACTTGGACGACCCAGTGCACTTGCTAGTCAGCTGCACGGAGTTGTGTGAAAAGTGTGCGATCATGATTCCGTGTACTACTCACCCATATAGCCTTACCCTTGCATCTACCCTTGTTAACCCATTTTGAGCTTTTTAATCCCCTTTGTTCTAATTGTTAGCACATCACAACCCTAAGCGAAAAACCATGAATAACCTTGGATTGTATCCTTGATTGGCTTAGGTTGAGGAGTGTGTTACATTTAAGTGTGCGGGGAATCTTTGGGAGGAACTTTGGTAGAGAAAAATTTTGTTTTGGGTAATTAAAGAAAATTTTGGAAAATGGGTGCACATTCATGTATCAAATTGCTTGAACCATATGTATTTGTCATAAAAAAAAAGAAATAGAAAAGAAAAAATAAAATGAAAAAAATAATAAGAGGGGACAAAGGTTGCCCCAAAGAAAAGAAAAAAATGAATAAGGAATGCATATGTGTTTTGAATAGAAACTAAGGCATGAATGTGTGTGAAAAGAAGTAATGGGTGGTTAGAATGCATTTTTGTGATTTGGTTGATATAGGTTGAGTGAGATACTTGAGCCAATCAAAGATCCAATTCTTTCGTCCACTTAGCCATATCTATCCTACCTTGACCCTAACCCCCCATTACAACCCTAATAAGTCCTCATGATAATTGCATTCATGCATCACTTGTTGTTGATTGTTAGATAGAAAGCAAAACCTTGAAAGCATGATTAAAAGGAGACTTGAGTGATTAACCCTTAGACACCGAGTGATTAGAGTGCATACACACCTAGTGAGGGTTCGATCACTCAATTCTATATTTCACATCTCTTATCATGCATTCTTTCAAATTACTTCTTTTTTATGAGTTGGATCAATTCAATAGATTTTGTTTGCATTGAGCTAATTCTTTGCTTAGCCCTATATGTCCATAATCTTGCTTAGAATTTGATTGTTTGTTTTCACCAAATCATAGGAAACTATAGATACATAGATATATATATAAATAGTATATAGCATACTTGCATGCATATAGATAGTTGCATTTAATAAGTTGAACCCCTCTTGATTGTTTTTCTTGTTGGCTTAGCATGAGGACATGCTATTGTTTAAGTGTGGAAATTGATGAGTCTATATTTGATGATATATTTTGACTCAATTTGGATGGATTCTAGCACATAAACTCACACTTAAGCACCAAAATAGCATACTTTTGTGTTTGATCCCTAATTTGGATTTAAATGTGAAAACATGCATTTTAATGCTTAGATTAGTGATTTTTAATTCCACTTTTATGTTATTCGATGCCGTGATATGGTTTGTGAGTAATTTCAGGCCTTAGAGTCAAGAATGGATGGCTAAAAGTGGAAGAAAGCATGTACAAGGGAGAAAACATGAAGAAAATAAGGAAAAGCACACACAGCAAGGTGTGTGTGCGCACAAGCAATCGTGCATACGCACAAGACCGCATCAGCTACGTGTGTGTGCGCACAAGCCAGCGTGCGTATGCACAAGAGGAAATTTCCATACGTGCGTGCACACAAGTACCCGTTCGTACGCATAGGAGCCAAAACAGCAAAGTGTGCGGATGCACACATCTGTGCATCCACACAGGACCCAACATGTGATTTCATTAATGGAACACGTGCTTTGTGAATTCTGAGGCCTCTTGGCCCAATTTTTGAAGGCTCAAGGCTGAAATGAAGTGCTATATTAAGGGGGATTGAAACCATATGAAGGTATTAGAGTAGAAGGCCACATTTTACATTTTTAGCATAGTTAATTAGGAGTAGGAGTAGGAGTAGTGTAGCTTTGCTCTCCTAGGGTTTATACAATTTCATGTAGCATTTTAGGGCAAGCTTAATTTTGGATTTTGATCATCTTTAATTGTAAGTACTCTTTAATTCCACTTTAATTACATTGCCTTATTTTCATTTCCTTTGGTTCAAGCACCTTGTTTATAATTGCAATTTTGAGTTCTTGGATTTTTGATTGATGAATTTAATGTTTCATGCGTTCTTTATGTTTGTTTGGATGTTTATTATTGGTATTGTTGATAGTTGGTTATAGTTTGTTATTTTTCCTTGCAATTTTCCATGATTTACTTTTATGCACACAAGGTGTTTGTGAAAATGCCAACTTTAGAATTTGAGTAGATTTTCCCACCTTGGCTTGTGGTTTGAGTTCCTAGGATACTAGAGTCATAATATCCGACATTTAGTGGTAATTCTTGGGTAGTTAGTTGACTCTTATTTCCATTGATGCTAGCTTTTTATAAACTAGTTTGGTAAGTTAGCTAGGATTTATGGATTAAGGTCAATTATGCTTGCTTGACTTACTCCTCGATGGTTGGGGTTGACTAGGCAAGATTGACTCATCATAATTACCATAGTTGTGGTTATGGCAATGATAGGATTCCTTGGATACGCATTCCCAAGTCAAGACCCCTTATTACATTTATAGCATTTTCACTAGTTTTGATCTCATTTTCTCTTTACTTGCTTTAATTACAATTTTGATCATTGCTTAGTTCTTTTATTGTTTAATCCTTTTAATCTTTCATTTCATGCTTGAAAACCCCCCTTTTACCTCACAACCGAAAGAAAAACACTTCCGATTGCATCCTAGGGAGAACGACCTGAGGTTGAAAGACTCTCGGTTAATTTGAATTAGAAATATTAAACTTTGATTGAGAGGATTGTTTGTCAGTCTAGGCTATACTTGCAACGAACATATTCTATCTTGAGAAATTCTAGACTAACAATAATTTTCTTATCACCAATCGTCAAGCTAATGACGTTAAAAGAGTGCTTGTTGGGAGGCAACCTAACCAGAGGTAAACCTTCTTTGTGATTCTTTTCTTTGTTTAATAAAGGTTCAAGTAACCTTCTATGCATTTCAAGGAATCAAGTTTCGTGTTTCACACCAAAAGTGATGATCTCATGAGTCAATAATTCAAGGATGAATGTGTGATACTAAGTTTGGCGTTCCACCATGAAGTTCACATGAACACACTGCAATCATTCAATTATCATAAGATATCACCAATTCCAAGCAATCACAGAAGCAATTTGACTCTCGAATCTAGTCTAATATATGTTTTCAAAAAGATTAAAGGTACATGATGACACTACAGACAACTTATTGCACAAGGAAGTAAGCAAAGAACTAAGTTTGGTGTTCACACACCAGAGTATGTTCAGAGGCTTACAAGTACACATGAATGCTAACCATTCAAGTGCTTGAGAAGCAAGCAACTTCCACTACTCTTGCAGGAAAAGCAGTAAACCCTTAGAAGGAATATGCATCATCACCCAGGATGGAAAAAGAAAGACACAACAGCTAAAAGAGGTGGTGACAAGGAAGAAACAAGAAGCTATCAAAAGGTTGTACTGCTCCCTAACTGTTCTTAAGATGGCAATTGAAAGTGTGCTTGTTTTGGTGTAATCAATATTCCTTCAATCTTTCAGTCATTTGCATTTGGTTTAGTTTCTTTAGTTTATCTTTTTGCATGCTAGCCTAGTGCCTAGACCACTGCATCCTTGCTTGAATTGTATGCTGTGTCCTTGAGCTCAATAAAGGAAATTATGAAAAAATGTTGTGAAAGACAAGAGTGAAATCCAATGTTAGTCCTAGTGTTTGTGGTGGTATTTGCTAGCTAAGTTTGTTCATCAATAAGGTACAAAGCTAAGATATCTCTTGAATTATGAGCTTGAAGTGCATTCTATGGGACTTAAATGAACAATAAGATCCTAAAAAGAGAAAAAGAGAACGAAAAAGAAAAAAAGAGCAGAAAATAAAGCTAGGCACCAATAGTTTGAACCTTGAGGCATGTGTCTGTGGTATTGATTGTGCAAGGATCTGCTTGGATGAGTAAGTTCTTGGGAGTGCTTCATCACTTGATAACTTGGGTTAACTAACCCGGACTATCAACTGAAAGTCCACTATCAAGAGCAACCTTGTCACAAAACATTTAGTAACCCAAAGAGGTGCTGGACACCAAGATCTAAGGAATGAATAACAAACCATGTGCCTGTCGTGTGTATGTGCTGAGGAGAGACTTGGGTGATTAATTCCTTAGGGGCATTTCAACACCTAGCACCTTGAACCAACTGGTTCGGGAGTGTTGGCTAAAAGCCTATCCTAAAGAGTCATCTCAACACAGAACACTTAGCTATAGAAAGCAATAAGCTCTAAAGAAGGAAAGAAAACAAAAACAGAGCTAAGTTAAGGATCAAGAATAAGAGTCTCATAGAAGGCAATAGAGTGAGAATTCAAGAGCATATGATAGCCTAGAAACCAGCAAGAACATGAACCTAAATTACCATGCATGAAACTCCATGAACCAAGGATTTGAATTCTCTGAATAAGGACTTGTATCTCTTGTATTTTCATTTCATTCTTTTTATGTTCTATCACTTGCTTGAGGACAAGCAAGATTTAAGTTTGCTGTTGTGATGCCAGAGCATCTTGGCTAGTTTCACAAGCTATTTTTAGTTTGTTTTAGGGTAGTTTTATACATTTTCCCAGGAAATAAGCAAGTATTTGGTTGAATATGTATTCATACCTTGATTCAAGCAAACATTGTGAATTCTAGACAATTTCATGAGAATAATGCAAGGATTGAATGATAAAATGGATGATGCGTCATCTCATGATTTAGAGCAAGACTTTGATGCACTTTGTTTGGTTGATGATAGGTGAAGAGAAGCAGAAGAAGGGTGAGAAAGAACCAGAGAAGGCAACGTTGGTGGCTAAAGTTGGCTCACCAACGTTGCCACCAACATTCCAAGGCTTGATATGCAACGTTGGTGGCCAAAGTTGCCACACCAACGTTGCTGGAAACATTATGAAAAAGAGGTGCCAACGTTGGTAGGAACGTTGGTGAACCAACGTTACCTCCAACGTCTTCGATAAAAGCTCACTTTGGAGATTGGAAAATTTTGATATGACGCGTATGCGTCGATGACGCGTACGCGTCGATGACGCGTACGCGTGAAAGTGGAAAAACAACAAGTCTCGCATACGCATGGGCGACGCGCACGTGCAAAATGGAAAAAATCCAGCTTGACGTGTACGCGTGGTCGACGTGTACGCATGACCATGAAAGTGTTGGTGTGCAAACGTTGCCACAAACATTGCCAGTTTCCACCAACATGTTTGATAGCTTTGAAGAGAATCACATAGAAAACTGGTCATCGACACACACGCGTGAGCGACGCGTACGCGTGACCAGGCCAACGTTGGTAGTAACGTTGGTGCACAAACATTGCCTCAAATGTTCTTCACTAGATTAAAAAGAACGTTGGCCAACGTTAGTAGCCACCAACGTTAGTGACTAACGTCCATGCTGAGCTCATTTCCAGTGGCACCCATGCAAGCTTGTGAACGTTGGTTAGCTCAAGCCCACGTCAACTTCACTCAAAGCAACTCTTAACTTGCTTCAACAAAGGCCAAAGCCCATAACCAAGACTTGAAGATTTATTGGAAAAGTGTATAAAAAGGATAGAATTTAAGTTAGAGAGGGATTGGCACCTGGGGGAATCCAGGATTGTAACACCCTGTATTTTACTTTCTCTGTAATTCAGTTTTACTTTCAGAATGCAATTTACATTTCAATTCTCCATTCCTAGAGCTATGAACAACTAAACCCACTTCATTGGGTTAGGGAGCTTTGTTGTAATTCAATGGATCATTAATAGTTCTTATCCTTCTTCTTCTTTCCTTTCTCTTTGATTTACTTGAAAGCTTTTGATCTTCATCAAATTAAGTAACTATCTCGGAAGAGAAGTTGTTCATACTTGGATTTTCTCTGAACCTTGGAAGAGGAATGAGAAAATCAAGCTAGAAATGCTTTCTCATGTTGGACCGGATTGGGGGTTGGATGGATATAGTGACATATAATCCTATCAATACTTTGATTTGGAAAAACATGTGGTATAATCAGTGATCGTACTTCATTTCTTCCCATGAGCAATTAGATAAAGGAATTGGACAATTATTCAAGTTTAGAGAGATTGAATTGCCAAGGAATTGGGATTCAATCACCTAAGATTGCCAAAAGATCAATGAGTTGCACAGATTGAGGAAGAGATGAGAATGAACTTGATCCGGAGAATACAATATCTTCTGAGCCCAATGAACTTCCCATTTCTGATCTTCCCATTCTTTATATTCTTCTGTTTTACATTTATGATCATCATCCCCATTCCCATTTAAGTTTCTACAATTTACTTTCTGCCATTTATATTCTGCCATTTACTTTCTGTTATTTACATTCCTTGCTATTTACATTTCCCACCATCATAATTTCCTGCAAATCTCAATTCAATTCTATTTAGTTTAACTAGAACATTCCTCCGATTAAAGTTGCTTAACCAATCAATCCTGTGGGATTCGACCTCACTCTACTGTGAGTTTTTACTTGACGATAATTCGGTATACTTGCCGAAGGAAATTTGTAGAGATACAGATTTTCGTGCATCATATTTTCCTTAAGTTGGACATTTTGGTGAGCTCCTTGTCATAGTGGCTTGTGTTTGTACTCATCCTTGAATGGGCACCTATGCTTGGACTTCCAATAAGCTCCAAAGTTCAAATTTAATAGCTCCAAGCTTTGATGAAGTTCCACATAAGCTAAGGGCTCCCAAAGTTAATCATCTTGTTGCCGGGATCCCAAAGGTTTTTACACCCATCTTCAAGTTGATCATCACAAGTCCAATTGGGTGGCAAGTATCCGAATTCCCACTAAAGCAACCAAAAAACTTCCTAGATCCTTCTAATTTAGTATTACTCCACCCTTGGCATTTAGAGTTTGGACATGCAACCCTAATGAACCTAGAATGATATTTCCAACCACTATCCATCTCTCTCTTGCTCTTCAATCCACAAATATTTCTAAGTTGATCATCCGTCTCAAGCAAACCATATTCAAGTGGGAAAGTAAATCTTAGGGATAAGAGATTTACCCACTTGAATGAATGAATGGATGATGATGGCTTGGGGAGAGGTATTTTCAATAATCTTGCAAGCTTCACTCCCTTGTGCTCTTCTTGATTTGCCTCCACCTCTTGGTAGCCTTCTTCCAATCTTATGTTTTCTTCATTATTTACCAAGGGTCTTGGAGGTTGTGCACATTCTTCTATGACCTCAATTTCAAGTCCAGTGGGAGAGGATTCAATTATAGATAAGAACACATCAATGATTGAATCTATTTCTTCCAATTCTTCACTCATGACATGCTTTGGAGGTTGCGCACCCTCCTCAACATCAATTTCAAACTTCTTGGAAGGAGGCTCTATGACTTGAGATTCCCACGAAGGTTTGGCATCTCCTAAATCTTCAACCACTTCCTCTTCTTCAATAATCATAGCTTTCTCCAATTGCTCCAACACAAAATCCAAATCCTCATTCTCCACCGGAGTTTCCAACCTCTCTTTCATACTCCATTCTTCAATTGATTCTCCACATTTGGCCATGGGCATACTTTGAGTGTCTAAAATTTGGGGAGCTACATGAGTTATTACCCCTAAGCATTAGGAAGCTAAATTAATTACTCCTTGAAGAGTAGTATAAAGCTCCCTCTGCCCTTGGAGAATTGAAATGAGAGTGTCTTTCATTGGTGCTTGAGGTGAATAGGAGGGTTCATTGTTTGGAAGAAAGGGTTCATAATAGGAAGGTGGTTCTTCTTGGTAAAGGCATGGAGGTAGTGTATATTGAGGTGACTCTTGGGAGTAATTGGGTTGAAATTGTTGTGGCTCTAAGTATGGCTCATATGGTTCGTATGGTGGTTGGTATGGTGGGTAAGGATTGAGGTCATATGAAGGTGTTTGGTGGTGTGGGGCTTGTGAGTATGGTAGTTCAAAACTATGTTGAGAAGGGGGTTCATAGGCATATATTGGTGGTTGTTGATAATTAAAAGGAGGTCCACCATAGCCATTGGATTGGTATGCATATTGGAATGGTTCTTGCTCATAGTGCATTGAAGGAGGTTGTTGCCAAGAAGGTTGATCATAAGCATATGGCTCCTCCCATCTTTGATTGTCCCATCCTTGATGCAAGCCTTCATTGTAGTTCTCATTTTCTACAACATAGTTGTAACCACACTCATAGCCAAAGGGTGAGAATTCATGATAGCAAGAGAAAATAAAGACAAAAACTAACAAGAAATAAGCAAACACAGTCCTAAAACTAGCAAAAACTAATAAAGAGGCAAAAGTAACTATTCACAATATTAACATATATACGATAACCAATAACAAGGCATACATTTACAAATCCCTGATAACGGCGCCAAAAACTTGATGGAGGATTAATGTCGGTAAGGAATTTTCACAAAAATAATTCCGTTGATAGTATAGATCCAAACCGACAAATAAACCTCAATCAAAGTTTAATTTGTTTGTCACAATGCAAACCAATAAAAATAATCGAAGTATTCAAATCTCGGATCGTCTCTCAAGGAATTGTAGAAAAGTGTACTTATTATTAGTTGTGGGAAAGTATTTTTGGGGTTTCGAAATAAGGGAACAAGGTATGTAAATAACAAGAAATGAACTAACAACTAAGGAAAGTCCTATCAAGGGTTAAGAATTGGAATTCCTATCCTCATTATCATCATCAGTTGTGATGGTCATTGCCTTTTACTCTCACTTAGTTAACCTCCAACAATTGAAGGAAAGTCAAGTGAGCAAATTCAACTCTAATTCACAAGTCCCAATCAAAGATTAGCTTTAGTGAATTTTAAGCCAACTAGCAATCCTCAATCACCAATCAACAAAAGAGTTTGATAACTTAAGAGTCTCCAAATTACTCAATCCAAGCCAAGAACACAAAAATCTATTTTAAAATCCAACCAAGCATTTTATCAAACACTTGGAAGGCATAAAAATAAGGAATGTTAAGATTGCAACAATAATAAAATCTAACGACTAACAATTGCAAGAAATTAACAATAACAACTAAAGAAAACAATAATAACATGAGGGGAGAGAGCATAAGTTGCAAGGAAATAACAAGAGTGCATAAGTAGAATGGAGGGGGAAATAACAAGTATAATTGCTCATAGTGCATAAGTATAAAGGCAACAAAGTGAGGGAAATAACAAGTAAAATTAAAGAACAAAGGTGCAGGAACAATAAATTGCAAGGAAATGTAAATGAAAACAAGAATTGAATCTAAATCTAAGAAAAAATTGAATAAAAAAACCCTAAAACCTAGAGAGGGGAGAGAGCCTCCCTCTCTAGAATCCTACATCTGGCTAAAACTAAAAAATTAATGTGGGTGAATGAATGAGTGAATCCCCCCTTCGTCCTCCTTCACTCCAAGCATATAATTCTGCGGACTAGGCTCCAAATTGGGCCAGAATTGAGCTCTGAAATCGCCCCTAGCGTTTTCCCTTTAATAAGGAACGTGCTGCTCGTCATGCGTACACGTCAGCCACCTATACGCATCGCTCGGACTTTGCACAAGGTCACGCGCACGCTTCAGTTATGCGTATATGTCGGTGGACGATGCTCCTGGTCACGCGCATGCTTCAGCCATGTGTACGCGTCAGTCCAGCTTCTCAAATCTCCAAATTTCTTATGTTCCTTCCACTTTAACATGCTTCTTCTTCATCCTTTATGCCATTCCTGCTCTATAAATCCTGTAATCACTTAACAAATGCATCACGACATCGAACAGTAATACGAAAGGATTAAAAATTAGTAATTCAAAGGTCTAGGAGGCATGTTTTCAATCATAGCACAAATTTCGGAAGGGAACTTAAAAACATGCAAATTATATGGATATGTGTAAGTAAAGTTGATAGAATCCACTCTATTCGATCCAAAATAAGTCACAAAATAGTGGTTCATCAGTCCTATCCCTCTAGATTCACTAAAACTTTCTTTTGCTATTCTTCTAATAACTTCTGTCATCTCCCTCCACATCTCCTTCACGCTTCCATCCCCTTCCCACTTTGCCTCTTCTCCTACTCGTCTTAGGAAGCTTCTTTGTTCCTCACCTTTCATCCGCCACCACCTCGTCCTTGAGTTTTTCGTATGATGTCTTTTCTCAATTTTTTCTCAACACGAAAATTCATGACGAGCATCCTATGTTGTGTTGTTAAAATCTCTCCCTAAATTTATAATTAAACTAAAATTTTTGGTCGACTCTCCTAAACAAGAAAACTCGATTTGAGAGCTTGTCATGCCACTCCTATAGGTTATAAGATGTTCGTCTCTCTTTTTAAAACATGTATTTGCGATGAGAAGGTCAGAAGTTGAGAAAAAGTCCAAAATAGTTTTACCCTCGGTATTGACCACCCCAAAATGATGGTCTCCGTGAATACTTTCATACCTAGTCATTTCTCTTCCAACATGGTCATTTAAATCTCCTCCTAAAAAATCTTATCTCCCGAAGGTATGTCTTGGACCAAACTCTCTCTAGATCCTCTCAAAACCTTATTTTGTGTTGCTCGTCCGAACCGACTTGCGGTGGATAGGTACTAATCACATGAAAAGTACCTCTTTCCACCACAAGTTTGATAGAGATGATCCAATCACCCACTTCTTGACATCCACTACGTCCTTTCACTACTTATTCATGATAATACCTACCCCATTCCTATTCTTCACATTTCATGTATACCAAAGTTTGAACTCAAAGGTATCCAACCTCCTAACCTTTGCGTTGACCCATTTTGTTTCTTGTAGGCATGATGAGCGGATAATTTATACGCTTTTTGGCACTGTTTTTAGTATGTTTTTAGTAAATCTGGTTACTTTTAGGGATGTTTTTATTAGTTTTTATGCTAAATTCACATTTCTGGACTTTACTATGAGTTTGTGTGTTTTTCTGTGATTTTAAGTATTTTCTGGCTGAAATTGAGGGACTTGAGCAAAAATCAGATTCAGAGGTTGAAGAAGGACTGCTGATGCTGTTGGATTCTGACCTCCTTGCACTCAAAGTGGATTTTTTGGAGCTACAGAACTCAACATGGCGCGCTTCCAATTGCGTTAGAAAGTAGACATCTAGGGCTTTTCAGCAATGTGTAATAGTCCATACTTTGCCGAGTTTAGACGATGTAAAAGGGCGTTGAACGCCAGTTCTACGCTGTTGTCTGGAGTTAAACGCCAGAAACACGTCACAAGCCAGAGTTGAACGCCAGAAATACGTTACAAACTGACGTTCAACTCCAAAAGAGCCTCTGCACGTGTAACATTCAAGCTCAGCCCAAGCACATACCAAGTGGGCCCCGGAAGTGGATTTATGCATTAATTACTTACTTTTGTAAACCCTAGTAGCTAGTTTATTATAAATAGGACTTCTTACTATTGTATTAGATCTTTGGATCATCCTGGATTGTATTTTTGATCCTGTGATCACATTTTGGGGGCTGGCCATTCGGCCATGCCTGAACCTTTCACCTATGTATTTTCATACGGTAGAGTTTCTGCACTCCATAGATTAAGGTGTGGAGCTCTGCTATTCCTCAAAGATTAATGCAAAGTACTACTGTTTTTCTATTCAATTCAACTTATTCCGCTTCTAAGATATTCATTTGCACTTCAACCTGAATGTGATGAACGTGACAATCATCATCATTCCCTATGAACGCGTGCTTGACAACCACTTCCGTTCTACCTTAGATTGAATGAGTATCTCTTAGATCTCTTAATCAGAATCTTCGTGGTATAAGCTAGATTGATGGCGGCATTCATGAGAGTCCGGAAAGTCTAAACCTTGTCTGTGGTATTCCGAGTAGGACTCTGGATTGAATGACTGTGACGAAGTTCAATTCGCGAGTGCTGGGCGTAGTGACAGACGCAAAAGGAGGGTGAATCCTATTCTAGTATGATCGAGAACCTCAGATGATTAGCCGTGCTGTGACAACGCATTGGACCATTTTCACAAGAGGATAGGATGTAGCCATTGACAAGGGTGATGCCTCCAGACGATTAGCCATGCAGTGATAG
>QBTX01002159.1:0-16057 GCA_003063285.2 Arachis monticola
TCCCTATTTCAATTGAAGGACTAATTCACCTCTGTTGACATCTATCACAGCTCCTGCTGTGCTAGGAAAGGTCTTCCAGGATGATGCATTCATCTCTTCCTTCCTAGTGTCTAAGATTATGAAATCAGCAGGGATGTAAAAGGCCTTTAACCTTTACTAACACGTCCCTACTATCCATAAGCTTGTTATCTATTTAATTGTAATGAAAACAAGGCAGGTTGTACCTCAATGATCCCAGCTTCTCCATTACAGAGAGTGGCATAAGATTTATCCCTGACCCAGATCACATAGAGCTTTTTCAAAGGTCATGGTGCCTATGGTACAAGTATTAAGAACTTGCCAGGATCTTGTTCTTTTTGAGGTAATTTCTGAATCCAGTATCTAGTTCATAATGAGCAGGGAGGTTCACTTTCCCAAGTCTCATTACCAAACAACTTGGCATTCAGCTTCATGATGACTCCTAATATTGACAACTTGCTCTCCAGTCACATCTTCATCCTCTTCGAGGAAGAATAGTCTTCAGAGCTCATGAATGGCAGAAGGAGATTTAATGGAATCTCTATGGTCTCTCTATATGAGCCTCAGATTCCTTTGGATCCTTAATAGGAAACTCTTCTTGCTTGAGGGACGTCCAGGAGGTCTTCCTCACTGGGATTTTCGTCCTCCTCCTCCCTTGTGCATTCGGCCATATTGATTAATCAATGGCCTTGCACTCTCCTTTTGGATTCTCTTCTGTATTGCTTGGAGAATACTGGGAGGAGTTTCAATGACTTTCTTACTCAGCTGGCCCACTTGTGCCTCCAGATTTCTATGGAGGATCTGTTTCATCATAAACTGAAAGTGGCTTTGACAGATCAGAGACTATATTGGCTAAATTAGAAGTGTTTGTTCAGAATCTCCTGTCTTTTGCTGAGAAGATGATGGAAAGGCTTGCTATTGCTACCTTTTGCTCCACCATTGTTAGCCTTGTTGAGGCTTTTGTTGATCCTTCCATGAGAAATTTGGATGATTTCTCCATGATGAATTATAGGTGTTTCCATAAGGTTCACCCATGTAATTAACCTCTGCCATTGCAGGGTTCTCAGGATCATAAGCTTCTTCAGAAGCTACCTCATTAGTACTATTGGATGCATTTTGCCATCCATTCAGACTTTGAGAGATCATGTTGACTTGCTGAGTCAACACTTTGTTCTGAGCCAATATGGTATTTAAAGCATCAATTTCAAGAACTCCCTTCCTCTGAGGTGTCCCATTATTCATGGAATTCCTCTTAGAAGTGTACATGAATTGGTTATTTGCAACCATGTCAATGAGTTCTTGAGCTTCTGCAGGTGTTTTCTTTAGGTGAATGGATCCACGTGCAGAATGGTCCAGTGACATTTTCGAAAGTTCAGATACACCATAATAGAATATATCTAATATGGTCCATTCTGAAAACATGTCAGATGGACACCTTTTGGTCAACTGCTTGTATCTTTCCCAAGCTTCATAGAGGGATTCACCATCTTTTTGTTTGAAGGTCTGAACATCCACTCTAAGCTTGCTCAGCTTTTGAGGAGGAAAGAATTTATCCAAGAAGGCCGTGACCAGCTTCTCCCAGGAGTCCAGGCTGTCTTTAGGTTGTGAATCCAACCATATTYTAGCTCTGTCTCTTACAGCAAAAGGGAAAAGCATGAGTCTGTAGACTTCAGGATCAACTCCATTCATCTTAACAGACTCACAAATCTGCAAGAACTCAGTTAAAAACTGRTAAGGATCTTCAGATGGAAGTCCATAAACTTGCAGTTCTGTTGCATTAAAGCAACTAGTTGAGGCTTAAGCTCAAAATTATTGGCTCCAATAGCAGGAATGGAGATGCTTCTTCCATCAAATTTGGACGTTGGCTTTGTGAAGTCACCAAGCATTCTCCTTGCATTATTGTTGTTGGGTTCGGCTGCCATCTCCTTCTCTTGTTCTAATATTTCTGAAAGGTTACCTTTAGATTGTTGTAATTTAGCTTCTCTTAGTTTTCTCTTCAGAGTCCTTTCAGGTTCAGGATCAATTTCAACAAGAGTGCCTTTTTCCTTGTTCCTGCTCATATGAAAGAGAAGAAAACATGAAAAGAAGAGGAATCCACTATGTCACAGTATAGAGATTCCTTTATGTTAGTAGAAGAAGAAAGGGGAGAAGAGTGAAGAAGAATAGGTTCGGATTTTTAGATGAAAAGAGGTGAAGAGAAGTATTATTAAATAAATAATTAAATAGAATAAGAAAAGAGAGGGAGAATTTCGAAAATAATTTTGAAAAAGAGGTTAGTATTTTTGAAAATTAAAGATAAGATAAGATTAAAATTAAAATTTAAAACAAAAAGAGTTTTTTGAAAAAGAGATTAGATATTTTTGAAAATTGGAGAGGGAAAAGTAGTTACGTGGTTTTGAAAAAGATAAGAAACAAACACAAAGTCAAAGAGTTAGTTGAAAAAGATATTAAAATCAAATTTGAAAAGATAAGAAGATAAGAAGTTAGATAAGATATTTTGAAATTAAATTTTTGAAAAAGATAAAATTTTGAAAAAGATATGATAAGATATGTTTGAAAAAGATTTAATTTTAAAATTTTAAAATTACTTACTTCACTAACAAGAAACTACAAGATAAGATTCTAAAACTTAAAGATTAAACCTTTCTTAACAAGAAAGTAACAAACTTCAAATTTTTTAATCAATCACATTAATTGTTAGTGAGTTTTCGAAAATTTGATATAAAGATAAGAAAAAGATTTTGAAAATAATTTGAAAAAGAATTTTTTGAACACAACACCAAACTTAAATTGTTGCTTGTCCCAAGCAACTGAAAATCAAATAGGATAAAAAGAAGAGAATATACTAATAAATTCCAAAATATCAATGAATATTAATTCAAATTAGATGAGCGGGACTTGTAGCTTTTTTGCTTCTGAACAGTTTTGGCATCCCACTTTTTCCATTGATTAGAATATTGGCTTTTCTCAGGAACTAGAATTTGGATAGTGTTATTGACTTCCTAGTTTAAGCATGTTGATTCTTGAACACAGCTACTTATGAGTCTCTTGGTGTGGCCCTAAGCACTTTGTTTTCCAGTATTACCACCCGGATACATAAATGCCACAGACACATAATGGGTGAACCTTTTCAGATTGTGTTCAGCTTTGCTAGAGTCCCAGTTAGTGGTGTCCAGAGCTCTTAAGCACACTCTTTTGCTTTGGATCACGACTTTAAACCATTCAGTCTCAAGCCTTTTCACTTGGACCTTCATGACACAAGCCATGGTTAGGGACAGCTTGTTTAGCCGCTTAGGCCTGATTTTATTTCCTTGGGCCCTCCTATCCATTGAGCTCAAGCCTTGGATCCTTTTTACCTTGCCTTTTGGTTTAGGGCTTGGCTTTTTCTGCTTGCTTTTTTCTTTTTCTTTCTATTTTTTTTGCAAAAAAATTTTTTTTTTCAAGCTGCTTTTCTTGCTTTTTTCTTCAAGAATCAATTTTATGATTTTTCAATTAATTAATTTCTCTTTGTCATCATTCTTTCAAGAGCCAACAATTTTAACATCAATAAACAACAAAGATCAAAAAATATGCACTGTTTAAGCATTCATTCAAAGAACAAAAAGTATTTCACCACATCAATATAATTAAATTAATTTCAAGAATAAATTCGAAATTCATGTACTTCTTGTTTTTTTGAATTAAAACATTTTTTCATTTAAGAGAGGAAGGATTCATGGAATTAATTCTAAAACTTTAAGACTAGTTACTAACTACTAATGATCATAGAAGTAGAACGACACAAACATAGATAACACAAGCATAAAAAAAACGAAAAGCAAAAAGGAAATGAAGAACAAGGAATGAATCCACCTGATAGGGTGGCCCTTCTTGAGGTCCAATGTGCTTTTTTTACGCTTTCTATGTCTCTTCCTGCTTCTGTTGCTGATCCCTAGTAATTTTGTGTTCCTTCCTTATAGTTGCTCCCAATAATTGTTTTGTGGAGGACAATTTATCCCCTGAGGTTATCTCAAGGATTCTTGATTTGCAGTCAAATGATTCTTCCACTGAGCTATAAACCCTTTACATGATCTTTCCATCTCCCATTGCTCAAGAGGTGGAAGCTTTTGTCCTTCTCTTTCTTCTTTTTCATTTTATTTTTTTGGATTCTCTGGTTATGACATTTGTTATGAAATCAAAAATGCTATGCTTTTACCACACCAAACTTGAAAATTAGTCCCTGAGCAAGAAGAAGAAGGAAAAGAGAAGAATAAAAAGAAGATATGGAAGGATCTTGAGCGGATGATATTTTCGTTGCTGAATAGGGTGGGATTATGGGTGGGAAAGAGAATTTTGAATTTTAGAAGGTAGGTGGGGTTTAATGAGGAAGAGTGGTTGATGTGGTGTGAAGAAAAAGAAGTGGATGACGCGATCGAAGGTGGAGAAGAGAGGGTATGGCAGGGGAATATGGTTAGGGGAAATCCTGTGGGGTCTTACAGATCCTGAGGTGTAAAGATTTACATCCCTGCACCAATTAGGCATGTAAAATGCCTCTGCACACCATTCTGGCGTTTAAACGCCGATGTGGTTCACGTTCTGGGCGTTCAACCCATGTGAAGCTGTTTCTGGCGTTGAACGCCAGTTTCATGCTTGTTCTGGCGTTCAGCGCCAGTTTTCCTCTAGGCACATTCTGGCGTTCAAACGCAGAATGTTGCTTGTTTTCTGGCGTTAGGCCAGATTATGCTCTGTTCTGGCGTTAACGCCAGCCAGATGCATCTTACTGGGCGTTGAACGCCAGCTGTGCTTCCTCCAGGTGTGAATTTTTCTTCTGCTGTTTTTGATTCTGTTTTTAATTTTTTATATTTTTTTCGTGACACTTAGAAAGAAGAAAAAAAACACAAAATAACAATAAAATAAAATAAAATAAAAATTAGATAAATAAAATTGGGTGCCTCCCAACAAGCTTCTTTAATGTCAATAGCTTGACAGTGGCTCTCATGGAGCCACAAGGTGATCAGGTCAATGTTGTATGTCCCAACACCAAACTTAGAGTTTGATATGGGGTCTTAACACCAAACTTAGAGTTTGGTTGTGGCCTCCCAACACAAAACTTAGAGTTTGACTGGGGGCTCTTCTTGACTCTGAACTGAGAAAGCTCTTATGCTTACTCTCTTTTGTCACAGAGGGATGGCCATGTGCCTTAAACACAAGGTAGTCCCATTCAATTGAAGGCTATTTCACCTCTGTTGACATCTCACAGCTCTCTGTGTGCTAGGAAAGGTCTTCCAAGATGATGCATTCATCCTCTTCCTTCCTAGTGTCTAAGATTATGAAATCAGCAGGGATGTAAAGTCTTCAACCTTTACTAACACTTCCTCACTATTCCATAAGCTGTCTCAATGACTTTCTGCCAATTGTATTGAGAACAAGGCAGGTTGACCTCAATGATCCCAGCTTCTCCATTACAGAGAGTGGCATAAGATTTACCCTGACCCAGATCACACAGAGCTTTTCAAAGTCATGGTGCCTATGTGCAAGGTATAAAAACTTGCCAGGATCTTGTTCTTTTGAGGTAGAGTTTTCTGAATCCAGGTATCAGTTCACTAATGAGCAGAGGGAGGTTCACTTTCCCAAGTCTCATTACCAAACAATTTGGCTTCAGCTTTCATGATAGCTCCTAATATTGAGCAACTTGCTCTCCAGTCACATCTTCATCCTCTTCAGAGGAAGAATAGTCTCAGAGCTCATGAATGGCAGAAGGAGATTTAATGGAATCTCTATGGTTCTATATGAGCCTCAATTCCTTTGGATCCTTAATAGGAACTCCTTCTTGCTTGAGGGACGTCCCGGAGGTCTTCCTCACTAGGATTTTCGTCCTCCTCCTCCTTGTGCATTCGGCCATATTGATATATCATTGGCTTGCACTCTCCTTTGGATTCTCTTCTGTATTGCTGGGAGAATACTGGGAGGAGTTTCAATGACTTTCTTACTCAGCTGGCCCACTTGTGCTCCAGATTTCTATGGAGATCTTGTTTCTCATGAAACTGAAAGTGGCCTTTGACAGATCAGAGACTAATTGGCTAAATTAGAAGTGTTTGTTCAGATTCTCTGTCTGTTGCTGAGAAGATGATGGAAAATGGCTTGCTATTGCTCAGCCTATTGCGTCCACCATTGTTAAGCCTTGTTGAGGCTTTTGTTGATCTTCCATGAGAAATTTGGATGATTTTCCCCAGCATCAGCAGTCCTTTTGTCAGCCTTTTTCAGAGTTTTGCTCAAGTCCCTCAATTTCAGCCAGAAATTACCTGAAATTACAGAAAAACACACAAACTCATAGTAAAGTCCAGAARTGTGAATTTAACATAAAAACTTATGAAAACATCCCTAAAAGTAGCTTGAACTTACTAAAAACTACCTAAAAATGCCAAAAAGCGTATAAATTATCCGCTCATCATGAGGTCTGTGACAGAGTATCTCGCACGCTTTCTTTCAGAATCACAAGAGTGTGCGCAGACACTATATTCCTAGGGGGTACCCATTTTATTCGTGATCGAAAGGCGACATCTCCATGGAGATGTGTCGGGTTGGCAGTTGAACCGACATTGTGATATCACATCCAAATAGGACAAAAATTCATCATGTGCATATTCTATCTGTTTGTTTACTTTATCGATTTGTATTGTTTGCCTAAGTGTTTAACATACCTAAATGCTTATTGAATTACTTGATATGTATGCTTATACTTGTGCTTTACTTGCATTGTTATTATCTGTGTATTCTGTTGTGATTGAGGAGGTTCGGAAGGAGGTGGCGATGGGATCGCATGGCGGTTAGGCTGGCGAAGGCTGTGGGACAATGCAGAATTATTAGATTAGAAATCCACTAAGTTAGATTACCCTTTTCATTGTGGTTTTTAAAATTAATACGTACGAGTGAAGCTCCAAGCAGGAATCGGCAGACTGCCTCTATCTAGGTAGATTCTATGGATTCTGAGATGATTAGTCGAGTGAAAAGACCCTCAACAATGGGTTAAGCCTTTAGCTACGGATGTTGGGGCAAGCATGAAAGGCAAATAAAAGGCTTTAGCAGCCTAAACTAAAACTAAACAGAATGCCTCCAGGCAGGCGGTTTTAAAGTTTAATTATTTTTTAAGCTTGAATTTTGTGGTGGATATGAAGTTCTAGGATTGCCTCTGGCGTCTCGGAGTCTTATATCTTACATCACTGGGCACTGTTACCATACTGAAAACCTCCGATTCTCATACCATATTCTGTTGTTATTTTTCAAATGCAGATTGTAATCCACCTCGGTGAGTTGCTTGATGGTGACAAAGCAGAGGATCCTTGCTATATTTTGGAAGTCTTTTGGTTTATTTTGTGTAGATCTCTCACTTTTGTAGTTATTTATTCCACAGAGGCTTACTTTTAGAGAGATATTGTATAAGCTATTTAACTTTCAAAACTCTGTATGTAGGTATATAACTAGCCGGCTTAAACTCCACGGGCGGCGGCTAGATCCTTATGACTATTATACTTTGATATATCTATATATATGTCTTGATATCTGTACGTATATCTTGTGCCTTGATTAGTGTAGCATCGTGTGAACGTTTTGCACTTTTCGAACTCTATTTTTGATCTTATTTCTTCATCGGGCTTCTAGAATTATTATTTCTTTCTATATATAAATACGTCTGAGCTTTAGACTTGTCGTAACCTTTGATTAACCTTTGCTTTATAGCGCGAGGTAAGGCTTAGGGTAATTAGGGTATTACATTTAGTGGTATCAGAGCGGTTTGTCCTCGTGAGCATGAGGGAGGGACTGATTGAGCTTCATTGCATACTCTGTGTCTTTTTCTTTCATGCTATTTAGGTTATCTACTTGATATGTGCATAGCATGCTTGTTCGTGAGTGCCTTTTTGGGATAATTGAAGCACTAGGCTTTTGATATTAAGATTGATCACCTTGATATCAATTGTTTGGTGTAGACATAAACCCTAATGGCTACTCGCAGACGAGGTTATACGCGTGCATGGAAAGAAACTGAGAATGACCAACCGGCCGACAACCATGCCGAGTTCATGGCAGCGATGGCCAACCTGGCTAATACCATGGAAGCGAATGCTATTACAACTTTGCAAGATGTACTAAGGTTGGATCAACAAACAGGGAATGGAAACGGAAATAGGGATGGAAATAGAAATGGGGAAGGAAACGGTAATGACTTGGGAGGTGCTCCAATGACTTTGGCTTCATTTCTGAAAGTTTATCTACCAATTTTCAGAGGTTCGACTAACTCAACTGAAGTGGATAATTGGTTTCGAGCTATGGAGCGACACTACAAGTCAGCATGCCCTAGCTAATCAATATGTAGAGTTTGCGGCATATCAACTATTAGGAAAGGCACAACATTGGTGGCAAGGAGAGTGCAAGTTGCTGCAAATTTCGAATTCAGAGATTTCTTGGGATGTATTTCAAACGGCGTTCTATACGAAGTATTTCCCAGAGTCAGTGAGAGAAGAAAATGAGTTAGAGCTTATGCAGCTGAAGCAAGGCTCTTTGTCTGCGGTAGATTACACTAGTCAATTTGAGGAACTCTATAGGTTCTCTAGGGTGTGTCAAGGTGCCCCAGAGTCCTATGAGAGTTAGAAGTGCATTAAGTACCAATGAGGGTTGAGGGATACTATTATGACTGCTGTGTCTCCTTTGGAGATTCAGATCTTTTCCGAGCTTGTGAATAAGGCAAGAGTTATGGAGGAGTGTGCGAAGAAAGTGGCTTTATCAAGAGATACTCATGGGGAGAACAACAACCGTGGGCATGAAAAGCACTTTCAACCAAGAGCTCAAAACTTCAAGAGGGGAGGACATATACCTCAAGGTCAAGGCAACACTAGGAGATGGAGACCCACTTTTGATCCGTATCACCCGGTGAGAGGAAGAGGTGACTACTTTAATTGCGGATTACCTGGTCACATGGGGAAAGATTGTACTCGTGAGAAGAACCTGAATGCGGGTCAGAATCAACACCAATGAGAGGTAAGTGTGTAATTGGTGCCAAAGCTGTAACTACATGGTGTGATGTTGTAACCCAACATTTATTTATAACTTAGTGTGGTGAACTTATAGTTGAGAGTATCAGGTTTAGCATCAGGCCTATGACCTAACGTACTTGTGCCGCATAAAGTATTGCTGCTAGAGCCGACAGAACTTAGGGACGTTTTTGGTTAACGTGGGCGAGTCATCAAAATCTTAAAGACCAACGAATCAGAGTAACGCTACGGAAGCACGGTAATCTTAATGGCGGTGTGAGACTTTATACGCATAAGAGCATCAACACATCCTTGGGAACCGACCTATACTTTCCCTTGTAAATTGCATTGGAATTCTTTATTCCAAAATCCCTCTTGGTGAATAAATTGAACCTTGGCCAATCCTACTCCTTGTTTGCATATATCCTCACGCGAACCCTGTACTCCTTGACGTGAGCTTGAACGTGTACTGTTGGGTTGAACCGCCTTTATTCAAGGGCTTGTGATCCTCTTAAAATCAATAAAGTCATATTTTGATTCAATTTGCCTTATTGTTTCTACCAAAGATTATTAATTTGGAATCCCTTTCTTGGGGTACACTCTAATTTACTTTCGGATGCATTTTCTTATTTTCTACAACCTCGTCTAATCCCAACACAATGTATCTTTTCAATTTCTTATGGATACCATTCAAAATTTTGCTTTCTTTCAAGCTTGGTATTCCTTCAGATAACTTGAACTCGTTTCGACATTGCACGCAATCCTTAGATACAACCATCGGTATGTTAGATCCATAGAATACGAATTATGAACACGAAGAACAAACTTGTGAGCATGCGATATCACAAGGAGTTGTGAAGCTTTGCTTTTGCAAATAGAGTTACCTATGACTAAGTTAACACACATGGGTGCCCCGAGGTACAGACGTCAAGTGGTGGGGGAAATTCTTCAAAAGATAAAGGAAAGATTAACTACAGCGCTAGTGTTTGCACTGCTTGAACCCAATATAAACCAAGTTTAGGCAAGTGCAAAAGCAAGTAGAAAAAGAGAAAATAAGGGGGTATGAACTTAGGCTTGAATTTTGATTGGGTTTGACATTGAGTGACATTGATTTTAGTTATGATGATTGAAAATTCATGAGTTGTTTCGTATGTCGAGTTGTAGTGTTGCACTTAAAGATGGATAATCTGAGTAGGTACCCTAGTCGTTGTTGAGGTACTAGGTAATATGATTATTGAGGATGAGGATTTGATGAGACCTTGAATTAGGCATATAGATGCTATAAGGCCCTAAGATATAACTTAGTCTTAGGATGAGATAAACCCCATTTGGGCCAGGTTGAGGAAGTTCAGAGATAAGCATAGGTTTTGTCATCTGATAATGATGTATGACTTGATTGAACATTTAGAATTAATTAGTGGCTGAAAATCAGAGTGGCGCAATAGAAGCTTGTGGAATGCAATGGCACACTATAGTTATGAATAGAGATAGTAGAATGTGGATTAAACCTACCTTAGGCTTGATAATTAAAGAGTTTAGTGGGTTAAAAAAATAGATTTGTGCATAGATGGTGATGGATGAATTGTTGGTTTCATAAGATAGATTTGGAGAATATTGTATTGAAATGCTAATGTTGTATTGAGGTTGACCGAATGGGGGCTAAGAGTGAGAAGGATGAGTACAGCTGGTGCACGAAATTGCAATCACACTTTTGCAATCTGCACAACTAACCAGCAAGTGCACTGGGTCGTCCAAGTAATACCTTACGTGAGTAAGGGTTGATCCCACTGAGATTGTTGGCTTGAAGCAAGCTATGGTTATTTTATTATTCTTAGTCAGGAGATCAACTATAATTATCAGTTTGAATTACTAAAAATTAAAAGAGCATGAAATAACTACTTGTTGTGCAATAATGGAGAATATGTTGGAGTTTTGGAGATGCTTTGTCTTCTGAATTCCTGTAACATAATGTTTCCTCTCATGCAAAAGTGCAAAGTTCCTTCCATGGAAAGCTTTATGTAGGGTGTCACCGTTGTCAATGGCTACTTCCCATCCTCTCAGTGAAAATAGTCCAAATGCTCTGTCACAGCACGGCTAATCAATTGTTGGTTCTTGATCATGTCGGAATAGAATCCATTGATTCTTTTGCGTTTGTCATCACACCCAACACTCGCGAGTTTGAAGCTCGTCACAGTCATCCAATCCCAAAATCCTACTCGGAATACCACAGACAAGATTTAGACTTTCTGGATTCTCATGAATGCCGCCATCATTTCTAGCTTATACCACGAAGATTCTGATTAAGGAATCTAAGAGATACTCATTCAATCTGATGTAGAATGGAGGTGGTTGTCAGACATACGTTCATGGATTGAGGAAGGTGATGAGTGTCACGGATCACCACCTTCTTCATGGTTAAGCGAGAATGAACATCTTAGATAGGAACACGCATGTTTGAATGGAAAAACAGAAATAATTGCATTAATTCATCGAGACGCTGCAGAGCTCCTCACCCCGTGTAAAAGCAAAATCTAAATTAGTTATAATTTCATAAATATTGATGAGTTCAGTATCGGCTAGTTAATAGCTTTTTAGCACTTTCTGAAAAGCAGTTTTGGCATTCAACCTTCCTTATCACTTTTTGAAATCCCAGATGACATGAGTGTCGAGTCGACAAAGGAAGACTAAGAATTTACCGTATAAGTGATATTAATTGATTCCTCCTAATTTAAAAGTTGATATGTCTCTTCCGGAAACACTTTAGATTGTTAAACTTTATGAAGTTCTTGGCTAGTGGGACATCACTAAAGCACACGTTCGCTCTGATTCTCTACCAGTATTTTCATCTAATCCAGTACGTTGGCTGTAAATTTACGATGACAGAAGTGTGTAAATATGCCATCAAAATAGGCCCTTACATGGGGTTACAAAGACTTTTGTACAGAAAGGACACCTCATGATTTTCCTGTGTCTAGATTTATAAATACCTTTAACCAGAAAATGGTTACCTAAATATGTTAACTTCTCAGTCCCTTCCATTAATATGGGCTAGTAACCCAGATAAGTTCCTTCAAAGGCGTCATCTTTCCCCTTTTAATTATCTTTTAATGGTGATTTTACTCACCCACTTATAACTATTCACATCAGTCCTCAAAGCTATTTTCATGCTTTGAGACTTGCAATTATGCCTAAAGAGTAAGGTCACCATGTTCGTTACGGGACAATCTTTGAATCTTTAGCACCACGACACTTCTATAAAGACACCTTAGCAAATGAAATATTTCGCATTTTTAAATTCACACACTTGATGGAGGCTCNCTAACCATGGAGTTTAGAAGACTCATGCTCAGAGAAGTAATAAATTTCAGCATCTAAAAATAAAATAAAAAAAAAGAGGTAAAAATAATCTCTAAAGTTGTTTAACATACTAAACTAGTAACTCTAAGGTTTACAGAAAATGAGTAAACTAAGAATAGATTGGTGCAGAAATGCCACTTCTGGGCCCACTGTGGTGATGGGCTGTAGCGAACTTGAAGCTTCTCACGTGGCCTGGGCTCTTTCTGGAGTTAGAACGCCAGGTTTGATAACCTGTTTCTGGCGTTTAACGCCACGATTGCAACCTGTAGAGTCTGGAGCTGAACGCAGAATGCAAACATCGAACTGGTCGCGTTAACGCATAGTTTACATCGATTTATTTCCGTGTGAAAAGTATGAACTATTATAATTTTCTGAAAGTCCTATATGTCTCTACTATTCGCTGCATGAGACTGTCCAATTGGACTCTTTGTAGTCTCGCAAAAAAATTCTTCATGCAGAGTGGCAGGGAGGTGCCAGAATCCAAGACAGCATTCAGCAAGTCCTTTTTCAGCCTGGATCAGACTTTTTGACTCAGCTCTCGTCGAAATTTAGCTCAGGAAGACATACTGTAAAATCTAGAAGAGAATCACACAGAGAACTAGCTCATATAAAGTCCAAAATATGATTTTTTCTAAAAACTAATAAAAATTTAATTTACTAAAAAACGAACTAAAACATACTAAAATACATGAAATATCACATCCAAAACGTTAAATAATATCGTCATCAGCAAACACCATAATAACTTAAACTGTTGCTTGTTCCCACAAGCAACTAGATAAATAAATAGCGATAAAAAGGAAAATTTAAGAAGAATAATATTGGGCCCTCCTATCCATTGATGCTCAAAGCCTTGGATCCTTTTCACCCTTGCCTTTTGGTTTAAAGGGCTATTGGCTTTTTCTACCTCTTTTGCTTTTTTTTTCAAATTACTGACTTTTCATTTTTTTTTTCGCCAGCTTGTTTTTCACTGCTTTTTCTTGCTTCAAGAATCAATTTCATGATTTTTCAAATCATCAATAATATTTCTCTTGTTCATCATTCTYTCAGGAGCCAACAATTTTAACATTCATAAAATTCAATATCAAAAGTATGCACTGTTCAGGCATTCATTCAGAAGACAAAAAGTATTGTCACCACATATAAATAATTAGAATTTTCCTTATTAAGAACTCGAAAAAAAATATTGCCTCTTTATTCTAAAAATCTACTATTTTATTCATGTTTGGTGATGATGAGAAAAATAAATTATAGCTTAATTGGAGATAAAATCAAAATAGAGATACTAATTACTACTACTAATATATAACTTCTAAGGTAAATTCATAATAAGAACAGTTATCACAGAGTTAAGGCAAAGATTAGGACTCAACAACCTTTATTTTGGGAAGTGGGTGTTCCTCTAGTATGTGGGGTGCTTGATCCTTCAAGAGATAATTTCTGACGCTTCAGTTCCTTCAAGTCACATCCTTGCTCTTCCTGTTCCCTTAGGTGCCATGATCTTGATGAGTTTTAGCTCAATGATCATGGCAAATCACACCAAACTTAGAGGTTTGCTTGTCCTCAAGCAAAAGAGAGGAAAGGAGAGGAATAGAGGGAGAGGCAATTTCGAAATTCAAAAGATATGATGAGTTGAAAAAGATATGAGAAGAAATTAAAAAGGATTTGAAAAGAATTCAAAAAGATAGATGAGTTTTGAAAAAGAGTTGGATTGGATTGGAAAAAGATTTGCGTTTATGGATTAAGATACATTTGATATTTTTGAAAAAAAAAATTTAGAAATTAGGATTAAAATTTTTGGAATTAAAGGATGAGAATTTGTAACATGTTTATGCAAGAAATCATGAATTGAAATGTAGAAAATTAAAAAAATTGTGAATAAAAAACGAATTTACCTCCTCCCCACCATCCTGGCGTTAAACGCCCAAACGTTGCATGTTTTGGGCGTTTAACGCCCATGTGCAGCTTCTCCTGGGCGTTCAACGCCCAGCTGTTGCTTCTTTCTGGCGTTGAATGCCAGGAACTCCTTTGTCACTGGGCGTTTTTCTGAACGCCCAGGACGCTGTAAATCTGGCGTTGAACGCCCAGAAGGTGCTTCTTTCTGGCGTTGAACGCCCAAAACAGCTCTTACTGGTGTTTTCGCACCAGTGAGCTTCTTTTTGCTGTTTTTATCCTTTGAATCCTTCTATAACTCTGTGAACTCAAGCAATTGCTATTTTACCTTGAAGATAATTGACATATACTTGTAAAAATCAATTAATTAACAAATAAACTTTGTAAATGGCTGGGTTGCCTCCCAGCAAACACTTCTTTATTGTCTTTAGCTGGACTATTACTGAGCTTTAATCAAGTCTCAGTTTTGAGCATTCTTGCTCAAAATTGCTTTCTAGATAATGTGTGACTCTCTGTCCATTAACAATGAACTTTTTGTTGGAATCATTATCCTGAAGCTCTACGTATCTATATGGTGACACACTTGTAATCACATATGGTCCTCTCCACCGGGATTTCAATTTCCCGGGAAATAATCTGAGCCTAGAATTAAATAACAGAACTTTCTGCCCTGGCTCAAAGACTCTGGATGACAGTTTCTTATCATGCCATCTTTTTGCTTTCTCCTTGTAAATTTTTGCATTTTCGAAAGCATTGAGTATGAATTCCTCTAGCTCATTCAACTGGAGCGAACGTTTTTCTCCAGCTAACTTGGCATAAGGTTTAGGAACCTGGTTGCCCAGTAGGCCTTATGTTCCAGTTCCACTGGCAAGTGACAGGCTTTTCCATACACAAGCTGGTATGGAGAAGTTCCTATGGGAGTCTTGAATGCTGTTCTGTATGCCCACAGAGCATCATCCAATCTTCTTGCCCAATCCCTTCTACGGTTAATTACAGTCCGTTCCAGGATTCTTTTAAGTTCTCTGTTAGAGACTTCAGCTTGCCCATTTGTTTGTGGATGATATGGAGTGGCTACCCTGTGGCTAACTCCATAATGAACCAAAGCAGAGTAAAGCTGTTTATTGCAGAAATGAGTGCCCCTATCACTGATCAATACTCTAGGGGTACTGTTCATACCCTGGGTCGAGTTGTCCGACCCGGGATGTTCTACAGACAAAGCGACCGACCTCTTCAGGTCAGGATAACCCGACCTCTTCTCAAAGAGCTCGGCCAAGACACAGGAAAGCCCAAACAAAGGGCCCAAATAGAGGAACACGTCCCAAATTTTGAGGGTAGCCCAAGCCCATAGAGATAAAGGCGGTTCCCTTAAAGATGACCTCACTTAAAGATAAGATAAAGATAAGATAAGATAACTAACTTATCTTATCCACAGGAGGCCACATTTCACCATTATAAATACACTGGAGCACCCAGGTATAACTCATACTCTGATTCTACTCAATACCTRCTTAATACCCTTGCTAACTTAAGCATTGGAGTCCCTTGCAGGTACCCCCCACCCTCCGGGGACGAAGGATCAGCACCACCACCAAGTCCAACAAGTCGAACACACCAGCTTCGGCCGCCGTGCACCTGCCGGACACGTCGGCTCCGACCAACACAGAAGATCTCATCCGAGATCGACCTACAGTTTCAGGTAACCCTCGGAACATTGGCGCCGTTGCCGGGGAACCTGGAAGTCATCCCATTAACATGGCGGATGACCATGACAACGACCACGATTC